>PVIA01002079.1:0-231266 GCA_004024845.1 Tonatia bakeri | reverse complement strand
CCAGCGGACTTGGTGCTATCCTAGCAAGTACTTCAGACATCCAGGGACTGGGTTCCAGCAATTTGCAAGAGGAAAATGTTCTGCCTTTCTCAGTCCTTCCTCACATGACCCTAATTGATTATTGAATGTAATTTTTCAGCATGAACCCCAAGTTGCAGGTGACTGAATTGTTAAGAGAATTACATTTGAAAGGAACCTAAGTTACTGTTTATTCTGTCTTTTTGCCTCAAAGTTTACGTCTGCTAATGCTAACCCTACAGGAGCCATCGCTAGGTCTTCAGTATATATTACTGGAGAGGATAAAATGGCCCCCATTGCTTAAGTCATAATGAAGGTAATGCACAGTTAGCTTTAACTACCATTTTCTTTTTATTTTTCAGCATTGTAATTTGAACCCTAAGAGCACATATATCAGAAACATAGCCTATAAGATCCTTGACACGTACACAGAACATGTCCGCATGACAGTTCTAGGCACGGCTGCTTACATGATGCAGAGACCGTTCTAGTCTGTGGAAGAGTGTTGGAGTGCTGTATTACCCAGTGGGGGCTCATCTGAGACCCAACACAGCTTGTAACACCTGCTGGTGGTAGTGATTGTATGTATGTGCTCAGCTCTGTCTCAGAAATGCAGGGAATCTCTCCTGCATGTGTTACGGCAGACAAAACTGCCCTCCTTGAGATGTGTTCAAAGCTGTACCAAGAAGGGAAGGGGAAGGGGAAAGGGAACTCAAGTGGTGAGACAAGACCCAGAATAAAGTAGGAGAAGAAGCGAGGAGGGGATAAGGGCAAATAGAAATGCACATCGACAAAAATTTATCAAGGTTCTTGGGGTGCAAATATAAAGAAGAATCAGGATATAATAGTTTTGATTCTTTTTCAAGGTCCAGAAACCTAGGGAGAGGTTGCTAGGTGAAGTGAGATAGGTGGAGGGCAGAAGACTGCACTGTGGCTAGGATGACCACCCCAGGTTGCTGGGGCCAGACTGCGTTTGGAACTGTTATCTGAGGGAAATTCTCACCAGCTCCCCCTCCTCCCTCAAAAGTGTCCTGATTTGGATAATAACAATATAGTCAGCCTCTTTGTAGACCGCCTCTGGCCCAGGACAGCGAGCAGCCACCAGCAGGACTGAGGCTGGGAAACAGACACCAAGAAGGACTTTCAGGAAGGCATAAAAGGAAAGAGTGGCTAAAGAAAAAAAGAGGAAAAAGAGAGAGCTGTAATGTGTGGGTTATGTGTAACCAACCATGCTGGACATGGATAGATTTGACGGGCCACTGAGAGAAACGGTGGAAAAATTTCAGGATGGATGGAGAAGAGATAGAAGGCAACAAAGACAGGAGACGCACGATTCCCAGTACAAATACATGTAGGCTTCTAGTACTTCCCCCCGTATTTGCGGATCAGTGGTTATGAGCAGCACGCATAAAAATGACCGGAAATAGCCCTGATCGGTGTGGCTCTGTTGGTTGGCAAAGCAAAAGGTCGCCAGTTTGATTCCCAGTCGGGGCACGTGCCTAGGATTCAGGTTCCATCCCCAGTCAGTTTCTCTCCCTCTCTGTCTCCCTCTCTTCCCCTCTCTCCAAAAATATAAATAAGTAAAATTTTTACATGGCTGGAAACTGCCGACCTTGCCTTCCACTCTGTGCAGACATACAGTCTCGTCTGCTGCTGCTCCAAAGCCACTGCCCTCCACCGTGCGTTCTGCCTCTCAGACTTGCCAGTCGCCTGGGCCCAGCATTCCCACCAAGCCCCCTCCCCCACATCTGATGGCCACATATCAGACTGTCTGCCCCCCTGGCTTCCCGGGCTGCTACAGGCTGCCACAGATAGGTCACAGAATGTGAAGCTGCAGTTCAGTGCATCATTTCAGAGACCTCTCTTGACTCTGCTGGATCAGAATTTTGTATTGCAAAAGGCAGAAAGTAAATGTCAAGGGCAAGTTCAAAAGGCCAACTGATTTCTAGCTAGGCATTCCCCAGACCTAGAGGGAAGATGGAATACCACCAGCCATAGGATCTTTGGCACTTAAAGTTTAAGAAAATATGGCATATGGATTTCCACTATCAATTTGAATTACAGCATCTTATGGGCTGAATTGTGTCTCCCTCAAAATTCTTATGCTGAAGTCCTAGCCCCCAATACTTCAGAATGGGACCTTATTTGGAGATAGGGTCTTTACAGAGGTAATCAAGTTAAAGTGAGGTTATTAGGAATGGCCCTAATCTAACCTGCCTGGTATCTGTCTAAGAGGAGGCCATTTGGAGACAAGCACACACACAGGGAGAATGCTACGGAAACATGAAGACAGCCATCGTACCCGCCAGAGAGAGAAGTCGGGACAGCTTCCCTTGGAAGACTCAGAAGAAACCAACCTGCTGACACCCTGAGATTGGACCTCAAGCTTCCCGCGCTGTAAGACAGTAAGTTTCTGGCCCTGGCTAGTGTAGCTCAGTGGATTGAGCCTGTGAACCAAAGGGTCGCCAGCCTGTGATGCCTGGGTTGCGGGCCAGGTCCCCAGTAGGGGGTGCGCAGGAGGCAACCACACATTGGTATTTCCCTCCCTCTCTCTCTCCTTCCTTTCCCCTCTCTCTAAAAATAAATAAATAAAATCTAAGAAATTTTTAAAAAGACTAAATTTCTGTTGTTTAAGACATCTGGTTTGCGGTCCTTTGTTACAATAGCTTTTAAAAACTAATATCCCAGAGGCTGTCTGGTCAAAGATGGGAGTGAGGAGAAGTTGTTCAGAATTTTCAGTTTTTTTCATTTTCCTGAGAAGACAAAGTGTTTCTTCTTTGAGTTATCCAAAAGAGTAGGCACCCTCTGTGGCAAGACTGTACTGAATGATTCTGAGTAAATAACCAGCTGCTCATGCCTCAGTTTCTTCCTCCTCCATGAAGTTGGGCACAGGGCCATGTTCTGAAGTCCCCACTGTGCCTGCTTGTTAAGGCAAAGAGTGATCCCCTGAATATTCTGTCTGGAGTCGGAAGGTCAAGCTTAAATATGAAGTGTTATTGATAAATACTCTATTTGCAAATGGCTGGCCAGGCGAATGGGCTCTCATTGCAGAGAGAGGTATAGTAGTCCTCGCCTTCCCACCCAGTCCTCACAGAATCAGCTCTGTTGTGGCCTTTGGAATATCTGAGTTCGACATAATCAAACAGTAAAACAGTTGAATGTCTTTTTTTAAAAAAAGGTCTTATTTATTTTTACACAGAGGGGAAGGGTGGGAGAAAGGGGGAGAAACATGAATGTGCAGTTGCCTCTCATGCGCCCCCTAGTGGGGACCTGGTCCACAACCCAGGCTAGTGCCCTACACTGGGAATCCAACCAGTGACCCCTTGGTTCACAGGCCTGTGCTCAATCCACTGAGCCACACCAGCCAGGGCTAAAACAGTTGAGTGTCTTTGAACGAAGAATTTAATCCTTCAGTACCTGATTCCAGAACATCTCTCCTTGAGTTGGGGAAAAGTGGTAAAACCTGCTTGTTAAAGTATCTCTGCTTCCAGGGTGGGGGGAAAAACAAAAACCCACGCAAGTATTTCTGCAGGTTTCTTCTTTTCTTTTTAAACTGCTGTAGGCCTAGAATCCCATCCTGTCTCGCTCTGCCCTGAGTAATCTCTTGAGTCAGTAGTGGAAGAAACGGTGTTTAGCCCGCTTCCTTATATGGCAGGGAATGACAGTGTGCTTGAACTGCAGTGTGGCTCTCTGACAAATTATAATGATTGGTTATGGAAACCTCCTGCTCTGGTTTCCATCGCTTTCCCGAGGAAAGACATAGAACAGACAGCTGTAGGGAAATGGAAAGGGTGGAAGGCAGGGTGCCGTGTTGGCTCCAGCTCTGCCATTGGCCAATTGTGCGACTTGGGGCAAGTTATTTAATTTACTTCAAGGCCCAGAGGTAGTTATCTTCACAGCGTGCCCTCAAGGCAGCCGAATGAGCTGGCTTATCTTCTCAACCACCTCTGACCTATCAGGCCTGGTTCAGGTAACTCTCCATCCATTTCTATTCACTCTTCCTCCCAAGTTCAGTGTTTTCCTTCTGCAGGGAAGTCTCAGTCTACTCCTCTCCCCCTCTCTCAGTCCAGGTGTAAAACACTAACAACCACCATAACAATCCAGCCTCAGATACAAGGAAACCCTTGAGCCACACTAAGGAAGGTGAGTTAGAAGGCTAGAGGCTGCAGAGAGAGGACTGGAGGCTGCTCGCTAATGCAGAGCAGGGCTGTCCGACCCCAGGGACAGAGACAGCCAGGAAGTGCTTACGCTGACCTGACACAGGGTTTCCTGCAACTAGTGTCCATCGCCCAAGTGGGCTCCTCTCATCCCATCTACATGACGGCCGTGGGAGCGTGCGTGGCTGAGGGCGTCTGGACTAAAGGGGGCCCCAAGCCTACAGAGAGTCTCCCCAGGCAGCCACAGATCATAGTCATGCGTGTGCAAAGCAGTTTAGTGATACTCTTCCTAATCCTGAGAACACCTACAAAAGGGAGGAATAGCAACACCCTTGTGATAGGTTAAAAAACAAGTTAGAAAATGGTAAATTGGAAATTTGGACTCCAGCCTTTCTGATTCCCAAGTCTGTTCTCAAACAGGTCCCACTTTCAGGAGTTTCCATGGAGGGAAATAATTAGCAAAGGACAGTGCAGTTAGTAGCTGAGCACATGCACTATGGAGCCAGATCACCCAGCTTTGAATCTGAGCTTTGTCACTTATGAGCTACGTAACCTTAGATGTGTTATTTAAACTAACTGTCATTCAATTTCTTCATCCGTAAATTTGGTTGTTCTGAAGAACATTTATCTGATTTTCATCTAATACACAGGTACAAGCTACTTAGCCTGTGTCAAGGACTGTTCTAAGCACTCAGTGGTGATATAATTAGAAAGGAATCAGTGAGTTTGAACATGAATATTAGCTTCTGCTTTCTTATCAAGAAGAAAGGATGAACATTTATTCCTTGACCATCTAACTCACACAGTAAGCACCTACTATGTGTGGGGTAAGGCCCATTTTTAGGCTTAGGTCACAGCACAGAAAAACCCTCGCAAGGTCCCTGACTCCAGGGTGCTTATGTTCTAGGGGCTTAAGAAATACTAGGTGAGTAAACAAATATATATGCAATTATAAACATACATTATGCATGCAAATAAACAACAGCCGTATTCTGATCGGCTCTCCTGTGTAGAGGCTAACTTTTCCAACTTGAAACCTCAGGTGTGCTAGTGAATATTTGACAATGAGCTCTGGGGGGGTCAGAGGGGAGGGGAGTCTGATTGGTGGCATTTGCAAATTTCCGTGGTGTAAGTGGATGTCTCAAGCTCTCAAGGTAACATCAATGAACAAAGAATTGGGAAGAGCAGTTCATTTGCGAAGCATCCTCCAGCATTTGCATCATGCAGACACCACGGACGGAAGTAACCTCAAGGGCATAGAGAATAGTAAAACAGCCCTGGCTGGTGTAGCTCAGTGGATTGAGCATGGGTTGCAAACCAGGCATCGCAGGTTCGATTCCCAGTCAGGGCACATGCCTAGGTTGCAGGCCATGTCCCACAGCAACCACACACTGATGTCTCTCCCTCTCCCTCTCCCTCTCCCTCTCTCTCTCTCTCTCTCTCCCCCCCCTTCCCTCTCTAAAAATAAATAAATAAAATCTTAAAAAAAAAAGCTTAAAAAATCAGATGAAATTAAAAAAGAGAGAGAATAGTAAAACACCCTAAAATAATTAGGAAGGGATGAGTTCGAGGCTTGACTACCTTGGTTTTTAATATTTTACTTGTGCTTACATAATTTAACTTTTAAAAATGACTTTAAGAACTGGTTCTCAAAGTCTTGACAATTTAACGATTGGCTTTTGGGAGCTGGTGTGAGCTGGCTCCACCCACCACCGTTTAGGGTGGATGGAGAGGGGGCCCGGTGTCGGAGGGAAAGAAGGAGGCCAAGTCAATATGGGCTCATTACGCAGATGTGGATCCTAATCTAATTCCTTTTTAGCTGCTCTCCCCCAGCAAGCCCCGCTTTCATGTACACAGTGGAAGCACGGCTTTGTAAACCAAATAGCATCGGTACAAATATAGTAACAATCTGGCATTCTCATTGTTCCAGGTCACTCATGCAGAGGTGCTTGTAGCTCTACGATCCTCAGTGAACATAATTTATGTACTTGGTGCTCTGAATATGGTAGATTCTTCTGCACAACACAGAGGACGTCATTCCTGAACAGTGAATAAAGGGAGACCCTGGAGATAGAGGTTCTGTCTTGTCAAAGCAAACCCCCCACCGCCTTCCACATCTCTTATCTCTTAGGGCTCACCTGTTGCTAAAAGGACAGCCCAGGGAAGCCTCTAAGCCACAGGAGATGTGGGGTGAGGGTGAAGGGAATTTCTCCCCTCTTCCCACCCAGGATCTATACATTCCCTGCCACAAAGCAGAGAACAGGGGGCGGGGGGGGGGGGCACCTTTGTTTGTCCTGGTTACTTAAATATCTAAAGCAACACCTTCAGGACAGAAATACTTAAAATTTGTCCTCATTCACCCTTCCCCCGAAGCCTAAATTTCACTTAGTAATGGGGCCTGGAACAGGAAGTGGAAATACCATGAGAAATTTTATTCTCGCCACATTTCCAACGCTTTACAAAAGCAAACACTGGAAATTTCATCAGAAAGCTTGACCTTACAGGGTCGATAGCTCCGTGCCCAAACTGAAAGAGGACCGGACGCCGGAGGAATTTTCGGATAAGTATTGGAGTCCTTCTGGAGAGGCTCTCTGGCCAAACTGATGCTTTGGAATATATGGCTGTAACTTTTAGAAAGAAGTGATTCAAAATGAAACCACTAGGTTTCTGAGGAATAAGTTACTCCAAATATATACTATAAATTATTTTAAGCATAGCTGTGCGGAACCGTTTCTGCGTCAGGGTGTTTTAGCAGAATCTCCGGGAAGTTTTTACACACCACAGATGCTGGGCCTCTAGACCCGCTGAGCAGAATCATCAGGGATGTGTGTTTTCAAAAATCCCTACATTTGATTCTGATTAAGACACTGGTCAAAACCTATCAGATTATAGGCAAATGGGGCTACATCCAATAATCCCAGTCCACAAAGGGTTAAATGGGGCATTTTTCTCTTGCTGGGAGGAGAAACAAGTGGCAAGCACTGTGACCAGTTAACAGCCTGGGACTTAGGAATCATGGGTTCTGGGACCACCTTTGCCATGACGTAACTGCATGACCTTGGTCAAGTCACTTGGTTTGTTCTTTCATTCAACAGATATTTATCAGGCTTCTGTGATGTGCCAGCCACAGGGTGTATATTAACAAAAAAAAGTAGATGTTTCCTGCCTTTATGAATCTTACTGACATTTTATCAAAGAAACCTACAAATATATGTATAATTTTACTTGCTGTAGCTAGAAAAACAAAAAGTAAATCACTGCTCATTTTTTAAAAGAACTTCTCATTAAGATCCCCAATTTCTTGCCCCAGCCTTCCCACACACAATATAATTATTTGTTTTAGGTCCACTGAGAAAACACAATACCAAAAGCTACTATGAATTCAATACCTATGTAAAATAAATGAACATTTTTATCATGTGATGCATCTATATAATTAGAAAATAGTAGCACAACATTATGTAAGATGTATTTACTTAGTCAAAAATATTGCTACTACATATGGGTTTGTTCACCTCTCGAAGGACCTCTGGGATCCAGGGTGCAGAGGTGAGAAATCTCCCTAAGGACCACATCGATAACATAAAATATGTAGCCCTTGGGTAGCAATGGCCCTTTTCTTCCACAAGAGACATCACTGTTGGTGACAGCATTTTTCACGCCAGTCATCTTAGACTCAGCCTCAGAATCCTTTTCAACACAGTGTTCCACGTAGCCACTACCAATTGTTTGGAGCTGGCAAATGGATGAAAAATGATTTGCACTCCCTGACTTCTAAGGCCCCATCCACCTTTTTTTTTTTTTAATCTGTGAATCTATGTGTATTCAGCCCTAGTGTCTTGAAAAACACATATACCACCTCCCTTCATTACAGGAAAGTACTCCAGCATTTGAAGACATCCATGTGACCCCTACATTTTCTTTCCTTTGGGATAAACAGCTCCAGATCCCTTATCTGTTCCTCATATTCTGTTCTTCTGACACCCCCCGGCCTTTGACGCTCAGCCCTGGATTCCCATTCGTCAATGCTTCTCTGAAGAATGAGCCCGGAACAGAACACACTCCTTTTCTGACTCATCTTAACGGGCAACGAGACAGGTGTTCAGTGAATGAAAGATTACACTGTGGCCATGGCCGAGGACTAAAACTTACACTGACAGAGAGTCCACTAGCTTTGATGTAGCCAGCCTACACGTCAGGGTTTACCGTGAGATGTAGTTTTTTTAAATTAATTTATGATTTGAAATTATTAGATCATTATTTATTGAATTTTAAAGATTGCCTTAGTTTGAGGGAAACCATATCACATCTATGAGTCCACGACGCTTCTTGCCAACAAAAACATCCAAGTGTTTTTCTTTGGAATCTTTCTAAAATGGATAATTTCTTATCTTTTCAATTATCAGCAGTGCAAGCTTCTAGGCTAACCTCCCTCAAGACTGGTTCACCGGGCCATGTCCAAGTGGTCATTACAGACTCTATGACCTTGACGTTGGGTGTTTGCCTCTCAAGGAATTCAGTCACCAAAAAAAACAGTCAAATGATATTCATTCACAGCTGCTGGACATTTTAGCTAATTTGCCTTCCATGTCTAACTTTCTCTTCTAACCAGAATTGCCCACTGGGCTTTTTATCCACCCCCAGGGATGAGTACCGCTGCCAGACCGGCTGGTAATTCATCCGTAAGCATGCCAGTAAACTTCCCTGTCCCCTAAGAAATTTGCCAAAGACAATAGTTCCTGGCTGAACCAATCAGATCCCTCCTTTCAGAACCTGACCAGGAAGCACAGAAGGAATTTTCCTGTCTGCAGACCAACAGAAAGAAGCAGCCACATGTGCCGCAGCTGAGTCACAGTAATGGGAGCACACAGACGTCCACTGAGAGTCTTTGACCCACCTTGATTCCAACCCCACTCCCTCTGGACCCTGCTTGTAGCTTGGCTTCTGTTCTTGGACTTCCTTGTGATCCCATTCCTCTACTACTCCACATGTATTTTGTAATCCTGTCCCTCTGCTGGAGCTACTGAAGCTATTTAACATAAGGGTCTACTTGTCCAGAGCTCTGTGTCAAGTGCTCTCATGTTGTCACGTTGTCATGTTGTACCTGCCCATACACTGCCTTGCTAAGCAAACCCTTGGTTTCTAAAACTCTGCCTGACTTCTGATCTTTGCTGTTTCTCTCACCCTCACAAGGAAGCCCATTGTTGCGTTTCATGTCCAGTGGAACTAATGTCCTTGCTGCCTCTGGCACTCGGCCCTGGTCCTGCCCATCTTTAGCACAGAGGTGAAATCCGCCTAGTTCGCATGCAGCTTGGGAATGTAACATGTGGGTGTAAAAGGAACTAATTACATATATTTCTACTTAATGTGTCTCTCTCCAAGTGAGATGATTTCCTTAAAGTCAAGTGCTTTCATCCGCATATTCACAGAACAATGCCAAAAGCCTCAGGAAATGATTAAAAAGCCATTTATCTTCACTTTATCCATCATATATATTTTAAAAGAAAAGCCATATACTAAAATGAGTACTGACTAAGAACACCCAATCCACTGAAAACATTGAGAAGAAATTATCCTCCTTCCACTATCCCCTCCAGGCTGCCTAGCAATCCTTGTTCTGAGCTCTCAGCCTTCTCTCAGCAAGATCGCCAGCTGCCCTTCCTAACTTCTCCAGCCCCTACAAGTTCCCCAGAAAATGCTTCTTTAGAGACAGTCTCCTCTTCTTTGAAATGGAGGCCACTTGAGGTCATCTCCTTCTAGACATCCGGGTATTTACAGCATCCTTTCTTCCTTCCAAAGAACCGGGGAGACTAGAAAGAACACTCTGCTCATGTTCTGATCCCTCCGTCCTTGTCTCCAGTGGAAATGAAGGCTTCGCACCCCTCCCACCACCACCCTCCCCCAGCTCAGGGGTGTCTCCCTGGTCGGTCACAAAGAGCGGGTTCACGAAGGACCATCAGGACTTGGAGATTTTATAGATTAAAGGTGCCTATAACAACAACACAGAGAACACCTGCCAGGGCCACCCCGTCACCTCGTCCTCAAGGTCATCCCTTCCGTCTCGTCCTCTCGTCCTCTGCCAGCCAACTGTGCATTTGGGGCTGAGATGCACGCAGAATGGCTCTTCACCACACAAATCACTGTACCACCCACTCTGTCTGCTCCAACATTTCTCCTGCCTTAAGAAGTAAAGAGGCTTTTCCTTCTCTTGAACACATCTGGGCTTGACCCTCCCATTCTCTGGGCCTCAGCCTAGAGCTGGGCCGTTGCAAACTGTCCGTGTGGGATCAGGAAAGCCCCATTTTGGCCTGAGGTTGGAGGAGCTCGAGAAGGTGGTAGGGGTGGAGGACCAGGGGCAGGGAAATGCAGGGTGCCTCGGGTAGTCGGTTACGGCAGAGCCAGCTGGGGAGACTGAAGACTGAGGCACACAGAGGTGAGAGGCCAGATCCAGGGGGCAGTCTGGTCTCAATCTCAACAGGAACCACAGCCAGGTGCTCCTGATTATCCCGCCCTCCCTACAAGGCCCCGGGCCTGACATGCTGGGATTAGTTCCATGCTTTTGGCTGGAGGCAGAGGGGCTGCCTCATTTACTAAGGCCTTTCTGTTGTCAGCGCCTTGTCATCGGTCTTCTACTCGACTGAATCTTCAGATTTCCTGATTCCTGGGTATGGCCTTGCACCGCTGATGACCCATCTTATTCTACCTCCTGATACTTGTGTCTTTTTGTCTTTGATGATCAAAGCCAAAACTAAGACAACACTGGGGTGGACCAGTATTTCCTGGACTCTGGGCTCAAAGTTCTAGAAAGAACTAACATCCAGAAGGTACCACGCAAGGATCCTCAAATACGAGGAAGGAACCGATAATTAGGGATACTAGGTAAGTGGCGGCCAGGAGACCAGTTGGGTATCTCTTTTAATTAGCCAACTACTGAGAACCTATGGGCTTCTCTCCAAAAAACTTGGACTGGCCAGACAGATGAAGGACTTGCAGTAAGGAGCTAATGGTTCTATTTTCAGGCTCTGAGAGAATTTACCCAGAAAACCCTTTTTTAAAGTCTGAAAATTCTTTGGCAGCACCCTCTTAACCTCCTCCTTAGCCCTACCATGTAATTTGCATACCACTTTGTCAGCGTTTTCCCCTGTCCCCCCACCACAGCCTCACCCCACCACATTTCTGAGACATGTGATGGATTGCAGGCAGATGGGGACCAAGCTAATCCCTTTCCATGCCCATCTATAAGTCACTTTTGTGTCTCATAAAGGGTGACTAACCAGTAAACATGGTACCGTGAATATGACAAATAGAGACAACTACATGTGTTTTTAAGAGAAGGCCCACTGAGATGCTTTTACGTATCAGAACAGGGACTACCCAGGCTGGATTCTGGAACTTCCCACAGCCGGACATAGGACCAACCTATTGTCCCAGAGAAGAAGTTTCCCCAGGTCAGTCTCTGGAGCCAATTAGAATTATTAATAGCCTCACGGTCAGGGCATGCTTGTATGTATCTCATTGAAATCCTTTAAGCTGCAGTTCAAACCTGGTTCTCCTCTCTTACGAAAGAACTGTATCTGTTTAAAGCAATCTTTAAAAAAAATTATTTATCCTCACCTGAAGACATTTTTCCATTGCTTTTAGAGAGAGAGAAGGAAGGGAGAGAGAGAAACATTGATGCAAGAGAGAAGCATCAATAGGTTGCCTCCTATAGGTGCCCGGGCCAGGCATCATATATGCCTGGACCAGGGATCAAACCCGCAACCTAGGGATGTGCCCTAACAAGGGACAGAACCAGCAGCCTTTTGGTTACAGGACAACACTCCAACCAACTGAGCCGCATCAGCCACGGCTAAAGTAATCCTTTTATCTGAATTATTTAAGTTGCACATTTCTATTGGCTTTGAACAAGGAAACAACCCCGCATGTTATTACCTATGGTTTAATGCATTGTACGTTCCCGGTGTGTGTGCCTTTGTATTTCTCTTTATTAAGTAATTTTAACAAAATGAAAATTCTTGCACTGGAATTCCATTGTGCTCTCTTTACCTCCCTGTTTAGGGGGATGCGTTTTAGCTAATACTCAACAGGAGGAAACTAGCACAAAGAGCTGCCTAAAGTTTCACATAAAGGAAACTATCGAGTCCCCTTGCTCCATCACTAGAGGAGAATACTTAAAGGGCTATTTTGGAAAATCCGTTTTAATGGTTGTGAGAGTGCGTGAAGAGAAGAGAAAGTGGCGGTAGCAAAGTCTGAACTTTCAGGGATTTGAAGACGTTGGTGTCAAAATGGAATTTATCTTCAGATTCCAAGATGACAGATTTCCTTCCAAACTGCATTCCCTCCATGGTTTTAGAGTACAGTTGAAAAGAAATCGCTTTCCATATTTTGATTGACATGAAAAACACCGTGAAAATAGTTTGGAACTTGATCTTTTCAAGGGAAGGACGATAATCAACCTATAGCTCTTGCCTGCAGCCTTTCTCTCACACTTACTCAGGACTGTTCCAGGGAAAGAAATTCACAGGGAATTCTGTTATCATGTATCACTTCTGGAAGGAGAAAGAGACGTTCTCAAGAAAATTATCCCCCAACTTCTAAATACAAAGCAAAAAGATGACTTAATGAATCTCAACATAAAACCACCTCGCTCCATGCATTTAAATAAAATGGAGCCAGCTGTTTGAAGCTGGAACCTTGAATATCCAGATTTATTCTGAAATTGATCAGATTTGCCCTTCTTGCCACGTATCTCCCAGCCTTCACTCCAGTTCCAGTCCTACATGTCTGGTTTTGCCAAACATAGTAGAAAGACTTTACTATTTCAGTTTACAAGTCTGCACAGATCTGTTCACACAAGGGATCTACGAACACCAACTACTTGGTTCCCATTCACGTTTTTCGACCGTGGATTGCTACATCACTAAAATTCCCCCACCCTCTACAATCAGCTCTTTCTAAACGGAATTCCAGGCTACCACTGCCCAGCTGCCTGATACTACTGTTGAAGTTGCCCAAAGATGTCTGACTATCTTGCAACCAAAGACTGTTTCCTGCCTTTCTGGGGACACGCTTGTAACTTACAACTTTTCAAATAATCAAGTCATGCTCAGGCACACTTTCAAACAGAAAATAAGACTTCTCAAGAAATGATTCGGTGGGCTGTTGAAAGCGATTCCTAAAAACACACCCACCAGCGCACGCATTCTCTCATTATTAGGTTTTATAGGAAACAGACCGTGGTAGGCATCTTCTTCCCAAGCAAATATCAGATCAGTTACATTCACCCAACCAGTGCTCAGTGTCAGGACTCTGTCTACCTCTGACCTGATTTCCTGGCAGCTCCAGAAGTCTAGTTTCAAATACTAGTAGCAAATAAAATGTAAACGCCTTTGTTTTTTTTTTTTTAAAGCGCATCACTTTTTGGCTTCCCATCACCCTAAAAAGTCATTGTTGTCACTAAAAGCAAAACCTTTTTAAAATCTCTGATCATAAAAGATGCAGGAGAAACTGCCGGCGTGAGCAGAGGGGCATGGCAGGCTCAGGGATACCGGCCCGGGGCGGCCAGGTAAACCCCTCACCGCACTCCTAAACAAAAGGCTACTACTCTCATCCAAGTTGCCGGTGGTCCCCGCCTCCACGTCTCTAGACGATCACTCCTCCAGTCCCAACTCCGGGAACAAAACTTGAAACCTCATCCTGTTTGTCTTCCGGGAACATCTGCAGGGCAGCGAAGCTGCGTCTGACTCTGAGAATTTGCATGGTTTATTGGGTTTTACAGTCCTGCGTCTCCGGCCACTTTGGCCGGGAATGTGGACTGCACCTCGGAAGGGGAAAGTCCCCAGACTCTCTGGAAGAGATGAAAAGAAAGTCCTCTGTGCCTTACCTCATAGGCTGAAACTTCTTCCCGGGGACCGAGTCGGAAAGGAAGGACCGATTTCTTTAAGCAGGAGAACAGCAAGAGGGCAGGCAGGCAGGCAGCCGGGCACACACTGCTCTATTCAATAAAACTGCAGACCGCCCTTCCTTAGCCCCTCCCAGAAGTCCGCGCTAAGTGAACACACATCCCCTGTGTTTACAGTCGGCAGTCGGTGGTATGCATTGTCCTGTAGGTTTTTCTAATAGGCAGCGAATGACGACACCTCGGCCGAGGTGGATGCAGCCTGCCCGTGGAGATGCCTGTCATTCCCTAGGCATGCTCAGGAAATCACTCATCAGAAAAACCAAGACCTAAAAAGCTCAGAAACTGTGCGCCGGCTGCCAAAACCAGCCTGCTCCATGCCCTTTTTTGGTTATCCTTAGCAGGGCCTCTGGAAGCGAATCCATTGTCAGGAACAATCATAAGAAATGTTAATCTTGGAGAAAGAGGCTGTCTTGTAGAACACAAATGGAACTTTAAAAGAGAAAGCCGTCTGGGAAACTAAAAGTTAACAGTCCGTAAGCTGAGTCGGGGTGGGGGTGGGGAAGGCTTTTTAATTGAGGGAGCCTTAAACAGTGTATTTCTTTTCAAAGTAGTTGTAAATACGAAGTGAAATAAAATCATTGTGTAATTTTAAAGCCTGAAATGACGGGGACCCAGATCTGCTATCCAGAATAAATTCTAACCTGAGAAAGGCACAAACCCCTAAAATGTGTCTACACATGTTGTAAAGATCACTGCCTAAAAAGGCTGCGGTGGGTTTTTATTTATTTATTTATTTTTTTAAGCAGGTAACGTTTGCCAGAGTAAGCATGGTACCAGAAACACAGCTAGGTAGAGTCCTGCGGGGCTTGGCTAGCCTTCCTGGTTTTCCACAGTCCCTCCTTCTGTCCTTCCCCTCTGTCCCCTCATTTGTCAATGGGGAGACAGTGGCAAAAAGTGTGCCCAGCAGAGAGGACATGGAGACACCCAGCACCTACTTTGGGGCTGGTATGGATGAATGAATGCATATGGCCACAGAGATGACGCTGGCGTTGTAGTGACTTCCTGAAAGCACTCTGGCCAGCCCTTGATTGGTAGGATGCGTGCTGGAAGAAGGGCAGAACTAGGAGAGGCTGAATCAGAATGAAGTTAACTGGCACAAGTGTGCATTCGATCTGTGGTCTTGTGCTTTTAAACACAGGATTCACTCAACCAGTACTTGATTCAACAACAATGACAAATTATCAGCACTTACTACTATTTGTCAAGCCCGGGGCGAGGTGCTAGATTTATGCCTTATTATTGCTCTGTGTTTGGAGACCATTTCATCACTGACCAAGAAGAATTAAAATATTTTCCTTGGCTAATTACAATTCCAGAAGCTTGGTCTTCAAAAATCTGAGGTTTTACTGCATAAGCCTTTCCCTGTTTATGAAGCTCCGACTTAGAAATTATCTCGGCTCAGGAAAAAGTCTCTGTCCTCTGCGCCTCATTCAGAAGGATGAGAAGTGACTGGTCCAAACGGGAAGTGTACTTCTTCAGCCCCGCTTCAGCGCAGCAGCGTGAGCAAGTTACCCTGAGGCGCCGCATCACCTCACACTCATTTTTCTCTTGGGAAGGCTATCCTGTCCTTTCTCCCCAAGTGCTACTATACTGTAGCTTGGAAAACTACAGTGAAGGCTGCCAGGCAGAGGGAGAGGTCAGCTGCAAGCATCCCAAGTTAGGCCTCAGAATGCACTTGCCCAGGGAAACAGAATGGACAGTCAGTTCCACATTTCAAGGACACCTGTAGCTCAACCGGGCATTCGTGGAGCATCGTCATTTTATAACATTGTTCCTACGGGAAAATGTCTTCTAAGCCCAAATAAAGGATTTGGAAATTAACTTTGAGAACACAGCTTTGCCACTGGGGATGTCCCGTATCCAGACAGACTGTGAAGGTGGAATATATACTTCATAGTCTGGTAAATGGCTTAGCTTGAAGATATTGCAGGACAGACATCAATGAACACTGAAAGCAACTCAGTCAGTGACGTCTGGCTGAAGATGGGACCTGTGTCCAGAGATGTTTGGGGCCCTGTGTCTCCAGGCAGTGTGGTCCATAACTCAGTGAGGCCTGTTTTAACGTGCTGTTCTCCTCGGCCACTGCTGATTATATCCCAAGCAGCATTCTCTCTGCCCGTGTGAGCAATGCACTTTGGTTGCACAACGTCAGGGCGCGATTTGCAATCTATGAATAAAATAAGTACCAGCTTCCCAGAGGAAAGAAAAGCTACACAACAAATGGGGAGAATATTATCAGCAGGAAACATGGAAAGGACATGCATTCTGTATGGTTTTTAGAAGATAAATGGCGAAGTATTTTGGGGTTTATGTTTTTAGAAAAGAGAAGTATGCTTCCCTAGATAAATTCTAAATACCTCACGTACAGGCTTATGGTGGATGAGCAACCATTCAGCCTATTTTGTACATTTGAAAATAGACTTACTGTGGAGAAACTATATAGTTGGAAGAATAATTTAACAAATTTTATGTGCTATCCATCATAATATACAAAGATAATTTTTCATTTTTGTTTTTATGTGTTTTTTTTTAATTAAGCAAGAATGAAAAAGAAAGGAGAGGGAATAAAAAGAAAGAAAATGATAAATGTTGCCAATTTCTGCCATGGGAAACTTGACTTACACAGCCCTTACTTTTTCCAGAGGTCATTTGTAAACAGCACTAAAAATACACAGGATTTATGTAGGAAGTTTCTGCGGAATATATTTCCCACTCGGATCATCCCAGATAAAGAACAGCTTGTCTGGCATGGGCTATATCTATCTAACCAACCATAACAAACCCAACGAGACATTTGGAAACATCTGGATGACTCGCATTCTCTCGTTCCAGCCGACTATTCATAATCATAGATCAGCAGTGACCAATTCTCTTTCGCTCGTGTGTCAATTCAGGAAAAGGAAGGGCAGGCATACTTTTTTTATTTAAAACTGCAATTGCTTCATGTAATTCCATGAAAAACATGCATTCTTCTAGCTTAAAATATGTACTTTGTTGAACAGAACAGATATTTCAAACATTTTAAAAGGCAATAGAACGCAACCACCCCCATGCCCTACCCCCCACACACACATCCTCTTTTATTCAAATAAAGTGTTTCCAGAAACTCAGGTTTCTCAGACAATAAAATCAGGGTGGTAGAATGTTGATATCCAAATTGGACAACAAAGACATTGCGAGAGACAGAGACAGAGAGAGGGAGGGAGGGAGAGAGAGAGGGAGAGAGAGACAGAGAGAGAGAGAGAGAATTAAACTAAGTGTACTTATGAACCTAAGTGAAAAAATTAGCATATTGACTCCAACAGCATAAAAAAAAAGAAAAATGCAGAGATGGTCACATCTGGAAATGTACCGATACATTATACAATATTAGTTTAAAATAAGAAACAAATAGAAAAAAGAAAAGAGAAAGATCATCTTTGTAGATAAAAAATACTGCTTGGTAAAATTAGTAACCACTTATAGAAAAAAGATCTCTTAAAAAACTAGTGATAGAATCTTTATAAACATAATGAGAGAAATTTACCAGAAACCTACAGCAAAAATCGTGCTTAATGATGAAATATTAAAAATAATCCCATTATAATCAATGAAAAGACAAGGATGACTGTCCCTTCTACAAGTGAGAAAAGGACAGGAGGCTCCAGCCAAGACAAAGAAAAAGAAAAAAAGAAATAAGAGCCACTGGAATTAGAAAAAAATTGTCTTTATTTGCTATGTTGTGATTATGCATGCAGAAAATTCAAGAGAATCAACAAATATATTAGAACGAACAAAAGAGTTTAGAAAGATTATTGGAATCAAGTCCAGTATGCAAGAATCCACAGTTTCTGTAACTGGCCATTTCTAATTTTAAAATATAATGGAAAAATATACTACTTATATTAATAACAGAAGTGTGTATTACCTGGGAATAAATGTAACAAAATATGTACAAGAAAATTACAAAGCTGGATTTAGGGGCACAAAAGGCCCGCATAAACTGTAAAATTTGTCACTTTCCTGAATGGCAGATCTCAAAATCATAAAGATGTAAATTTTCCTCAAATTAACCTATATATTTAGTATTCCAACTAAAATCCCTAAATAATGTATTTTGTAGAACTTGACAAAATTTTAAAATTTATATGGAAAAATAGAGATCTAAAAATAAATACTGAGATATAGAGCAGTTCTAATTAAGTGTTATTGGCCCAGGAGTAGAGAAATAGATTAATAGAACAAATTGAGAAAGCCTAGAAACTGTCCCAAGCATACCTGGAAACTTCTAAAATAATAGCAGAAGCATTACAGATCGGGAAGAAACAGTAGACTCATCTATTAATGGTAAGATTACAATTGATTATGTGGGAACAATGAGATTAATTTCAAAATTCCCATCCCCCACCAAAAGAAACTAGGTTACGTGAAAAACAAAACTCAAAAATCGTTAGGAAAAACCGTAGGTGAATATTTTTACGACAGATATGATATGGAAGGACTCTTAAGTCATGAAAAACAGAACTTACAAATAAAGAGACTGAAAAAAATTCAAGGATATGGTTCCATTTGGCAGATCAAATGCATAATGCTCATTTATTTCTGCTGCTTGCCCGAACCTCACAAAAATGATAGGAAAGAAATAAGAAATCATAAATAAATCCCACAAGGCAAAGAGTGCTGGAGAGAAGTCAGCACAGAGTTCAGATGTCAGCCAATTTTTGGAATATGGAAAATGGACGGGTGGTGGGTAATTGCCTTACCAGAGCTGAGAAACTGAACTCTGGCCCTGGGGAACACGAGGCCAGGGACAAGAAAGAAGCAGAATCAAGACTCAGAAGCAGGAAAAACTCAGGACGTAGAAGCCCTGGGAACCTCTGGAGGAGAGAGATGAAGCAGAAAACAGCTTTGATTGAAAATATGAGGAAGGAAGAGGGAAAAGCCCAGACATCTTTCAGACCCCATACAAACCAGCCATGCAACAAAAAAACCCGCACGCACACGCAGCCAGAGGGCTGGCTGGGGGGACAGCCCTCTCCCAACCAGATCAGACAGACAGGAACCGGAAGTATATCCTCTGAAGAGAAGTGCTGGCCTCAATGTCAGCCAAAGCAGTGCAGAAGTAAGAGGCTGTGTACTTAAACAAACTTTTAAATGAAAGTGTTATTCAATGAACGCTAAACACTCCCAGTCTTCCCACTTGGTGGGGCTCCCAGGACACAGTCAGGCTTATCCTCCACAGAAAGGAAATGGGAATATTGCACTCCAGGGAGACTGGCATGCCCGTGGAAAAAATATGTTAGTTTGAGGGACCCCTGAAATGTCTGGCCCATTGCCCAAGGCCCTCCGTTTAGCATTGCACTCTTAAATATGAACATTGAGTTAGGAAAAGGCTCTGAAAGAGAGATCAGGACAAGCCCTGGCTGGCGTAGCTCAGTGGATTGAGCGCAGGCTGCGAACCAAAGCATCAGAGGTTTGATACCCAGTCAGGGCACATGCCTGGGTTGCAGGCCACGGCCCCCAGCAACTGCACATTGATGTTTCTCTCTCTCCCTCCCTCCCTCTCTTCCCTCTCTAAAAATAAATAAATAAAAATAAAATCTTTAAAAAAAAACAGGAATACATTTACTTTAAAAAAAAAAGAAGAGAGAGATCAGGACAATAGAAAAGGCAACTCAGAGGAAAGAAAGGCAGGGTGAGAAACCAAACACTTCCAGAAAACTATAATTACCAAATAACTTCAAAAAAACTGTAATTATTGTTCCCAGGGAGATAAGAGAAGATATTGTAGCCACAAGAGAAAGATGCTTTAAAAAGGTATTTTCAGAGAACAGGAACTCTGGTAAATGAAAAATGTCATGAACAAATTTATAAAAATTATATTCAAGAAATAGAAGATATAGTTTAGAAAAAAATGCCCCTCAAAACATAGAAGAAAAAGGCAAGATGAAAAAAGATGAGAGGAAAGACCATTACAGTGTCAATGAAAAATCCCACATCTGAATGTTCCAGGAAAATGGGACAGAAAATGTTATCACAGAAATAATGCATTAGGATTTCTCCAATCTGGAGAAATCCTAATGCAAGTTTCCAGATTCAAAGGGCCCACTGGGCATCCAGGACAGTGAATGAAAACATGCAGTTCAACTGTAAGAAGCATTCACAGTCGTGACAATGTAAACACTGCATATTGATCTCACTAAAACAATGATGATGTAATTAGATCCGAAGGGTAACAGTCAAAAACATGTCGGCAGGATAATGGCAGTTGAGAGAACTTGACCTTAGTTTTGTTTAGCAGGAGAGCAATAGTTAATGCTTACTACTGAAATATTACTACATAGTAGAATTAGCCTGTTATGTAGGAATATCAAAATAAGTACCACTCCCCTAAAATACTACATTCATTGAACAAATATTGATCTAAGTGTCCACCTCACGCTGGGGCCCCTTCTAAGTTTTGTGAACTAAGTACATTTATTTTTAATTTTTATTTTTTTAAAGACAGATAAACACATTAACTAATACATGCATATATAATGTCAAGCAGTGGAAAGTGCTATAAAGAAAAAGCAAGAAAAGGTAAAGAGACAGAGAAAACCAGGGAAGTCCTCTCTGAAGGTTTTCAACAGGCAGGTGACCAAGAGAGAAGAAGAAAGAATACATGAAGGACCCGCATTGCCTACAGAAAGAACTGCAGGCGTGTATTAAAGGAATGACAAAGTCCAGAGTAACTGGGGAGAAGTGACTGACAACGGCCAGATCCAATCGTCGGAGCCTTATAGCCACCGCAAGGACTTTGAGTTTTGTTCTAAGTACGATGGAAAGTCACTGGAAGATTCTGAGCAAAGAGAGAAAAATCACTCTAGCTGTCCCATAGAGAACGGGAGTGAGACTGCAAGCAAAGAAGCAGGAGGAAGCTGTTGCCTCCTCATAGGCAAGAGGTGCTGGTTTGGACTAAGGTATTGAATCTTGGTTACATTATGACTCACTGATAAGGGACTGAGAAAAAGAGAGGACTCAAAGATGCCTCCTTTTACCGTCTGAATAACTGAGTGAACGGTAGTGTTATTTGATGAAAGGACCACCGAGGGAGATGTAGATTTGCCGGGGGGGGGGGGGGGGGGGGGGGGGGGGGGGGGGGGGGGGGGGGGGGGGGGGGGCGCGGGAATCACAGTAGGCACATTTTAGGCGTATTAAGATGACGAAAGGCGTTCAAGGAGAAGTGCAGATGGGTAGTGTGTTATACAAATCTAGTGTTTGGGGAGAAGATGAGGCTTGAGACACACAGTTGAGAGTCACCCAATTATAGTGTTTTAGATCAGGAATAAGTTACTTGAGCAGGTGCAAACAGTGAAGAGAAGAAGTGTGGGAACTGACACCCCAACCTTTCGAGCCTAGAAAACAAGACTTGAGGAGTCAACAGCCATTGCTTATGGGGAAGGAGAGATATAAAAGGCAGCTTAGTAGAGTATTGTCTGCAATAAAAATACCATTTGCAAAAATCCCAGTGGTGGCCCTGACCGGTGTGGCTCAGTTGGTTGAACATCATCCTGCAAAGCAAACAAGGTTGCAAGATGAATTCCCAGTCAGGGCACTTGTTTGGGTTACCAGTTCGGTTCCCAGCTGGGGCGTGTAAGAGAGGCAACTGATCGGTGTTTCTCTCTCACATTGATGTTTCTCTCCCTCTCTTTCTCCCTCCCTTCCCCCTCTCTAAAAATAAACAAACAAACAAATAAATAAAATCTTTTTTAAAGAAATCCCAGCAGCAGTCGGTGGGGAAGAGGTTACACAAACTATGGTAAAAGACTTTAAACAAAATAAAAGACTTTATATTAGCTAAAATGAATGAACAGGATGCACTTGGATCTCAAAAACACGTTATTGAGTAAACAGAAACCAGCAAAGGAATGATCTCATTCATTTTAATTATTTTGGGATCCATGCGATGGTAGACTAGAACTATACCAAATTCCATTTGATGAAGCACAGAAAGAAGAAAGAGAGGCTAGTCTCTCGGGGCAGCGGGTGGAAGAGGAAAGGCATTGGTTGACTGGAATAAGGGTGAGGACCTGATGCAATGGAAAGAGGGCCTGATCAGAGCGAACTCAGAAAGGATGAAGCAGCATCTGAGACATACATGTTTCATGTTCCCTCTTCCACTGCATAGGACTGGCTAAGTCTCTATAGGAAATCTCTGTCTCCTTATTTCTGGAGCTAAGGAAGGTAACTGGATGTCTCCACGGTTTCCACTCTCCCCATATTTATTGCTGTTGGATTTGCTTGACCCTCAGAGAAAGCAAAAGGTTGCATCCATGAGAAACTCATCTTGGAATCCAATGGGTATCCGAGTCACTTAGACCCTGAACTGGATTTTTCCTAGATAGCTTTCTTCACCCATTCCTTCAACCAACCTATGAGCATCTATTATGTACAAGGCTTAGTGTTAGGCTCTGTGCCTTGAATAATCTCATGAAACCACTGTGGCTGCCTTTAAAGAACTGCCCTTCTAATGGAGAAGCTCAGACACCTGCACAAGATGGACTCCCAGATGGGCGAGGCAAAGAGAGGCCCCTTGCTCTGCGCCTGTTCACCCGGCTGCTTCTTCTCCCTGGCCCGTACTTAATGAAGGTTGTCTGAAATCCAATCAAGGCCATGTCCGGAGACTCAGTGGCCCTGCCCAATGAGGAAACATATCTTCCACTCATTTCAGGGGGAAAAAAAAAGCCAATCTCATAATTGGCTTTGCATTGCAGGCATATTTGTGAGGGGTGCAAATAAGAAAATATTTAAAATATTTGATCTCTTTTGGGTGAGGTTCTGGAGCTCTGGCCTAAAAGAATGTCCTCTGAGAGGCAGTGATTTCTCTTGGGGGGCAAACTATTTTTAAGAGTAAAATAAAGAAAAATGTATTTGCAAACAGATAACTGAGTCTGGTAATACTCGGGGAACGACAGCCATTTGGAACAAGCAAAGGGACTGGGTAACGTGGATTCAGCTAACTCACCGATCAAGCCATGCTGGAGATTTGGTCACTTTGTGTCACAGAGAGCATGACAGAGACCTGAGGTAGCTTCACAGCTTGTTGTCTCCTCTCTCCAAGTCTTCGAGTGGGCCTGGCAGATTCCCCTCACTTCACACTCCCTCGTGTTCCCCTCTTCCTGCATTGGCCACTACCCTCTGTCCGTAGACATGGCCCAGGCTTGGAGGAAAAATACCCTTGACAGACTCTGGTTTCTTTTAGCTTCTATTCTTGTTTCTTTTCGTGTCAAATTTCTCCAAGTGATTAGTGTAAGCCGGACCCCTCCCTCCTTCTTTTTCCATGACCTCCCTTCGTCCTGGACCCTGGCAATTTTGACTTCAGCCCCCACCCCCTCTTCTGAGCCCGTGTCTGAGACCCCTGGGCTGCTGACGCCTCTGCAGTCCTCCCGAGCCCCTGGCCCCTCCTGCTTCTCTCTGCATCTGCAGTAGCTTCTGCTGCTGGGGTCTGGCCTGACTTCTCACCTCTCCGCTCTCTTTGAGTTTGCCACTTGGTTCTTCTTTTCCCTCAATGTGGATCTCCCCCGGGGCCCAGGCAGGATCTCTTACAAAACAGGAATACTGACTTCACAGGGCAGATAGAAGAATTAAATGAGATAGGTGAAGTTGCTTTGTGAGCGAAATGCTCATTTATTTATTCATGTGACAAACATTTACAAAGTACCTTTCCGATGCCAAAACTTTTCTCAGTCTTGGAAATCCAGTGGCCCTGTGTGAGGCGTGGTAGCTCCCCTTCCCGTGAAAGGGCTCACCGTTCGCTGGCAGACACATCCTCACATAAATGTAGTAAAGTCAGGCAGGTGTTGCCATAAAAATTCTATGCAGCGACGGTCACTCTGGGAAACTGAGGAGGGCTAGGTCATTTTTATCTGTTGGGTTTTTTTTAAAGTTTATTTACTATTATGTTTTCAACTATGCCCTCTTATGATATGACAAATTAGCATACGTATTTAGCCCTGAACGTTTGTTTTTACCTTGAATTTCCTTGCTCAGAAATCTTTAATATCATCTTACTACCAATGGGATAAGGTCAGAGCCTGGCTCAGCCTTTTAAAATGATCTATGATCACCCCTCCTCTTGCCTCTCTTATGATTCCCAGCACAACCCTGTTCCCCCTGCCCCTCTGATTATGATCACGGAATGTGCCTCCTGCCTCGGGGACTTAAGTCCTGTGGCTTTCCCCACTTCACACTTACCTGGGACCTTTCCAGTCAGGCTGCAGGTCCAGATCCGCCTGGAAACCATCCTTTAAATCCCAGCCCTCACCCAATAATCCTTTTCGAGCTATCTACTGAAAATACTGTCAAACCTGCTCAATTTCTATCTGCCAATTCCTTATTTGAATTATTTGACTTGATTTTGATATATACATCCTATTTCTCTAATTAATTCATCAGTCACTTAATTAGAAGTTAATTAGTTATGATTAATGAGTATTTCTTGAGTACCTGTTAAGCACTGTCAGCTCTATTATGTCCCAGTGACATAGTGGTAGACAATTGGAACTTTAAAAAATAGGGACTATATCTTACAATTACCAGCCTTATATTACATCCATTTCTCTCTTTCCCTTTTATCTTCTCTTTTGGGTCAGAATTAAAAGACATAAACAAACAAAATAATAAGATGCTTTGATGAAAACTATTTCTGTTCAACTGTTTACTAACGCAGTACAGAAACTGAGGTTTTAAGTCAGTGCCTGGGGAAGGGTGGGTGTGGATTTGGGTCTAGGCCATGAACCCTGGAGTCTCTTTGTTGCTACCCTAACGAAGAGGGGTGTGTGGCTGGGGGAGGGGAAGCAGGGACTATAGCCCTCCCAAGTGCTTGTGAATACCAGGCGTACTTTAAACAGAACTGTCCATGTATGGACTTCTGGACACATTTGGTTTACATGATTCTTTTCAAAGGCGGGGAAGTAACAGTCATAATAAAAATAACAAAGAAATAAGTATGGCCAGAGTTGATGTAGAAACTAGAGTGCCAACAGACTAACTTAAAGTGGGAAATATATCCTGAGACAGAAAACTGAGGCAGCCATTTGAACCAAGACTCCTGTCCAATGGGCAGCCCCCTCAGGACACAGCAAGGAGGCGGTAGGCTTTTGACCCAAAGCCCAAGGGCTGGCCAGTGTGGAGGGATGATGCCAGCAACCTGTAGTGGCGGATAAGTTGCTTCTCCTTAAGAATATTTCTAGCTAAAGAATTAGATGTCATTGCTGGGAGAATTTCTAAAAGAGCACTGGAAAATACTGGTATATTCTTCCTAAAGCCCTAAAATACCAGGCTTCTCTTTACCTATTATGCCATCTATCTTGACTTCTTTTAAGAGAGAGATCCCAAGATGATGTGTTATTTTTAATTGAATATCTACTGGTAGTCTATAGGAGTCCATGTCCTTAGAAATTGTCCCTTAGATCATCTCTACTCTGCTGAGTGGCTAACTTGGGGGAAGTTTTCATTCACACTGATTGTTCACAGCTCCCCCTCCCAACCCAGTGTATGTCATCGAGTGCTCATAGCTGCATCGCAGTACCTGGTATAAGGCCTACACAAGATGTTACGGATTGAATGAATGAATTGCAGAATTTCAACTTCCTGCTATCATTTCCACATTTGGGGTTCTTTCAGTGGGAACTGTTAGCTGTGATGATGTCTTTCAGCAGCTCTTCCAATGCAGCACTTTAACAGTCCTCCTTTCCCGAAGAAGACCCATGCTAGATATGGTCAAGTTCAAGGAAAATGATTGGGCACATGTTTAGGGGTTAGGGACTACAGCCTTACGGCAGGGCTCTCTGGGCTCAGAGGCTCTGCTGTGACCAGGCTGGAGTGTTATGGAGAGATGGGCTTGTACTCGCTTAGGAGAGTGCCTGCCACTTCTTTCTTTGCTTTCCTCTTCAAATACTTACTCATTTTTCTGGTGTGATGAGATATAAGATGCATTTGTAGATTCAATCATAGGCCAACCACGCTGACTTGGGGAGTACCCTGGATTTGGGGCCAAGGTTCCAGCCAATGGTGGCAATGATCTCTCACCCAACACTAATTTCTGTCTTTACTTCCCTTGGGAAACTCATGGAAAAGGCTGCCTATTTTGGGGATCCAGTGTGGGCATTCCCAGATTCCTGCTAAATACCACCCTTTTAAGATAGTTTGTAAGCTACAAAGACCTGGTTGCAAATATTTCAAATGTAATAAAAAACAAAACATAAATAATGGTAGGTGTCTATATATATATAAGTATATATAATATATTAATTTAGTCTCACATAAAATATGTATTATTGAGATATAATTAATTGATCAATTTATTTTATACAGTAATAATACGCTGTTGATTTATTTATCTATTATCTGTTAACATATTTAATGTTTAATAATCATAATTAAAGGCATAATTTAATGCATTAAATATATTACTTTTTAAAGTCAATAACATTATTATTATGTATTAATTAATTTATTTAGCACTTTTATTCCAAGTAACCATGCCATTCATATTATCACCACCTTCCTCTTAAATATGCCTGTGAAGTTCATTGGCAAATGCTACAATGTTCACTTATAGGAAACAGGGACAGTTTAAGAACTTTCCCTCAGAACACAGAAAAAGTACAGATTACTAGTTAAGCACCCTTAATAAGTCATTCAATTTTCCTGCATTTCCGTTTTCTCATTTGTAAAATAGCTGCCTCGAAGAGTTGATGTGCAGTTCAAATAGATTAATATATGTAAACAGGCTTTATAAACTGTTAAGAGGCACTTAGCGGTGAGTGATTGCCATTATCAACATAACACTGAGTGAGATAAAGCCCCAGTAGCCTCCTGACTGCCAGTTTCATTTCTTTAACTTGAACTTCATCTACTGCAATTTTTCTGTCTAACAGGCCTTGAATCTTGATAGATTATGGAACAGTGGTTTTAGCAGCCACAGAACTTTTTCTGATATTTGTCATTCCAAAGAAATTGGTGAAATTCCACTGTGCACAGAAAGAAAAACACCAAAGTTTTTCTTAAATGTCGGAATAAAATGTCTTTGGAAAACTGGATTGGGGCTGTTTATCTTGCATAGCTTGTATTGTGTATCCTTTCCCACATTTTTAAGTATTGTTTTGTGTGCATGCATTTTTAATTTAACATAATTTTAATATCAGTGATATTGCATCATATATATCATCCATTTCTTATCTTCCTCACTAATTGAATGCTGTGATTTTAAGATAAAAGATAGTGTTTGCTTTTAAAGGGTTGTTAATTCTTTAAACTCCGAAGAGATACTGTAATCAAGAAAACCTCAGACATCGTGTAAGTCACGGTGAAAGTATTCTGGAACCACGGCCAGAGTGCCCCTTCGCATCCTTCCATTTCCTTTCTCTCCCGCCTCTAACCTGTAGACTGTCCCACTGTCATTGCCTTGTTTAGGTCATCAGCATTGCTCACCCGGTTTTCTACAATAAATATGTCTTCCTTCCTTTTCCAGCTCCCCACCCCCACCCCTCATCCTGAATCCATTCTTCTTCTGCAGCTACAGCTATACCAACAGGGTCATGCCACCTGCCTGTTGAAAACTCTCCTTGGATTTCTCATTACATGGAGAATAAAACCCGACAAGTCCCTCTGTGATCTTCCCCCTCCACCGCTCAGATTTCCTACGGCTCCAATCCTCTCTCCCCTGTTCCAGCCAGAATGGCCTCCTGTTATTCTGGCAACACTACAAGCACACAGCAGATCTGGCCCTTCATAGGTGCTGTTTCCTCCCCCTGTAAATATTTGCATGACTCCATCTTGCACTTTGAATCTCCGCTGGCCGCTGAATGCCACTGAATCGAAGGGGCCCCATTGACTCTGCATGAAGGAAAGACCCTCCCGCAGCTCTGCCTTCCCCAGCTCTGACTTCATTTCCTTCTTGGCCTTTGTCGCCACCACTGGACACATTACACCTTCAACTTGGCTGCTTGTTCATTGATGTGCACCCTTCATCAGAAAGGAGTTTCACTGAGAACAAATTCTTTGAGTTTTTTTTTAATCATCACCCGAGGATATGTTTATCAATTTTAAATAGAGGGAAAGGAAAGAGATTAAAAGAGAGAGAGAAGCATTGATGTGAGAGAGAAACACCAATCAATTGCCTCTGGTATGTGCCCCAGCTGGGGATCAAACCCACAACCTAAGTAGATGCCCTGACCTGGAATCAAAGCTAAAACCCTTTGGTGTACAGGACAATGCTCCAACTAACTGCGCCACCCAGCCAGGGAGTTCTTTGTCTGTTTCATTTGTTGCTTTATCCCCAGCACTCTTTCATGGTACATGGTAAATGCTCAGCAAAATTTGTCAAGCACATGAGTGATTCATGGATAAAGTTTAGTCATCTAAAACGGACTAACAGGGTCATCTCTGAATAATCTAGCTCCTGTTCACGTTTCCAGTAGCACCTGGGGCATCTTCCATCCCCCCTCCGCACAGACACGCTCATACCCTTCACTCTATGTTTCAGCCAGATTGAACGTTTTCCATTTCTTTCAATGTGCTTTGTTCCCTCTTGTCCTCAGGGTTTGCACATACCGTTCTCTCTTCATGGAACACTGTTCCCCCACATCCGTGTCCAGCTAGCTCCCTCAGGCCTTCCTTCCTCTGGGAAGTCTTTCTGACAGTCCATGTCTGAGTTTTATAGTCCTCCTAGCCCACAACACAGTGAACTTCCAACATAATGACACTTACCCTGCTGCGTTGCCCGTGCCTCTTTTCTTGTCAGTACCTACCACGCATTCTGAGTTTCTGAAGACAGAGAGAGATCTTTGTTTCTGTAATTCCAGCACAGTGCCTCAATATTTATGGAATGATTGGTCTCTCACGAGTGCATTTACAGACTCTAAATTGCTGGAGGGCACAGCTTGTAGGTTTAACGCAATCTGAGTGGCTCTTAATAACAATAATGTGGATGTACCTGGCGCTGAAGCATAGGTGGAGGGCCCAGCGCACTAATTAGAAAGAGCTACCGAATCTTTGAGACATTATCTTACATTCAAAAATAACCATGAGGCGATGTGCTTAATCTAGGGTCCCCTGGGCATTTTGAAACAACTCTTGATTTTGGGAATTTCCACGTGACATCAGTCCCATCTGCGTGAAAGGCCCCAGGGCTGGAAGAGAAGGGGATTGAAGAGGGCACTGACCTCTGTGCCAGAGAGTTAACTGGACCTCGTGGGTTATTTCAAGTACGTATTTCCAGGAAGAGAATGTCGAGGTCTGAGTGAACTCAGTTTTCCCACATGTCAACGTGAGAACAGCAATAAAGGCAGCCTCCTTCCCAGCATCCCTTTGAAAAATAATAAATAAATGTGATAAGACACTATTTCACAAAATAAAACAGACTTTGAAGTAAAAAGCAGCCAGCCAGCATTCAACATGTAGCTGGAAATTGTCCCACATTTTAACCATTCCTATCCGTGTAATAAGTGGTAGTCAGCAACCTCTCCACCCTCACGTTCTTACAACTGCGCGCACACACACACACACACACACACACACACGAAGTGCCATGAAAATTTCATAGGAAGACTGACTTCATGTGTTCATCCCAAATGATCAGTTCACTTCAAGTTGAAGTGTATATCAATATCCATTTATTCACTATTAATGTGATCATATATGTGTGTGTGTACACACACACACACATGCACATGTATGACCAGGTCAAGTCAACAAAGCAGTCATCCCAGTTCTGAACTGAGATGGTGAGACTAGAAGACTGCTAATGCATGTTCAGTTCTAAGAACCAAGGAGAGTAGGAGTTTTGACTTGGATTTTGCATTCTCTCACACACGCTTTCAGAAGGAAGAACAGATTTGCACGGTCTGTATAAGACGGTATTACTTGAAAGTACTGGCTCGTGGAATACACTCATGGGAAGTCTCCGGGTGGCTAGACGTACACTATGCTTGTTACACTGAGCAGAGAGTCTCCGTACCACAAGCCTGACTCCACATACAAACCTGCCCTGTCGTTAAAGAGATGCTCGTGCGTGGCCAACAGTGCCATGCCTTGTGCGAGTGAGCACGCTATTGTCCTATGTAGCCGTCTAAAACAGTCCTTCTCTGTCTGCTCCATAATTTAAAAGTAATCACGAAATACACTCTTTGCACTCTTACGAAAATCCCTGATAAGAACTCATATCTGGAAATTGCTAGAAGTCTCTGGGCTAATTTCATGAGTAATCTTTGTAGTACGTGGAATGAGTTCTTTGAACGACGCAAGGCTGCAGTCCAGGCCAGAGTCTACACACCAGCAGATGGCAGAGAGCAGGCCATCACAGAAGGTGGCCCTTTCTAATCAGAAAATATCCACAAAGAAGGGGTGTTGAGGGCGGGAGGAGGACAGCAGAGTGCAGAACACAGCTCCAGGGGCATCGTCCACATTCGATGTGAGTGCTTCTTGGAGAAGAGGGAGAGCGACATTTTTCAGTTGGTCCATATGGAAAGCAAAGCAAATATAGACAATACTTTAGGTAGGGTTTTGTTTTTGTTTTTTTTGAGCCAATAACCAAATAGCCAAGTGTTGGGTTTAAATAAATCCCAAAGAAAAACAATTAAATTGACCCAAAGTTTTCATTCTGGCAAAGAATGCCAGATTCATGCCAAGTCCTAACATCCTGTGTCTTAGAGTGCTAAGAGGAAAATAGCGTCTCTGAATGAAGCAAATTAGTAAAATGTTGGGAGTGGGGGAGTATAAATAGTGCCTTTAGTATTGAGCCTAGTGCCAGCTTTATCCATCCTGAGAATATTTATTCGGTGCCCACTATTTGTCAGACTGTGCTATCCAGATGCATTCTACATTTCAGGTTCTACAGCCCTATGGGAAGACTCTTGTGTTTACAATATCATTGGACTTTTGCTGCAAAGGATCGATTCATTTACAGTTAAAAGATATACTGATTAATTTTTACTAATTTCCTATGTGTGTAGTTAAATCAGGTCAGAGTTTTCAAACCTGAAAACTCAGGTCAAGCACCATTTTCAGGAAGAAATGAAACAGATCGGCTGTTTAACGGGGCACCAGAATCTTGTGTCTAAGGGTCCTGTGAGATCCACTAGCTCTAACCATACACATCTGTAACAGAATCTTGAGGGGGGCTTCAACACAGGGTCTTTATAAGATGACAAACAGATTATTGAGACGGATGAAGCCTCCTTTTAGAAGTAAGAACTCCACGTAATTTATAATTCATAGTTTATTATAACATCCAGTTGTGGACTATGGATTAAAATCAATATAGACTAGATTTTTTATTTTAATATCAACCTCTCACCTATGAATAGATCGTGATAACACTTGACTACTGTAGCTAAATAAACAATTTCTCCAAATGTTATTTTAACCATAAGAACAGAATGCGGAACCCCCAAATGGACTCCAGAATATAGAAAAAGTAGCTTGCAATAAAAGTAGCATTTTAGATAAGGAAAAAGATTGTCTACCCAATAATTCGTTGGGGCTATCAGTTACTCACTCGGAAAAGAACAATGTTTAGATCCCTTTATCACATTATTCAGTAATGGTTTTTATATACATTAAAGATAGAAGCATGGAAAGACTATAAAAACAGTCAGAGGAAGTACAAAAGAGCTTTATTGCCTTGGATAGGTAAGACCATTTTATTTTTTATTTATTTATTTTTTATCCTCACCCAAGCACATTTTTTAAGTCACATTTTAGAGAGAGAGAGAGAGAGAGATCAGTGTGAGAGAGAAACATTGATTGTTTGCCTCCTGTACCTCCCGGGGATCGAACCGGTAGTCTAGGTATGTGCCCTGAACGTAAATCAAACCTCAGCCTTTCTGTGTACGGGAAAATGCTCCAATCCACCAAGCTACACTGGCCAGGGCAGAAAGGTCATTTTTAAAGAGACTAAGAAGGCAAACAACACAAAGGAAAAGACCAATAGGTAGGTCTTTTTTTTTAATTTTTAATTTTTTTAAACAATTTTTTTATTTTAATGATTGTTCAAATACGTTTTCTCCCCTTTACTCCCAATCAAGCCCACCCACCCCCCCTCCCAACTTCCCTCCCATTACCACCCTCCCCCTAGCTTTTATACATGTGTCTTTTAACTTTGTTCCTATAAACCAATAGGTAGGTCTTAAAAAATAAATGACTTTGCCTCTATGAAAAATAATACAAGCAAAGGTAAAAGACAAAAGACAGATTAAGGATAAAATATTTACTAAGTCATCACAAACCAAAATAAAATCTTTGCCACAATTCTCTTGCGGCAGGGGCCCCTCCCAGGGCAGCTGACTCAAGCTACTTCTTCTTACCTGGTATACTTCTAAAAAAAACAAAAAAAGAGCAATGCCCAGGCTGCACCACAATCCAATTAAACTAACATTCCTCGAGTAGAGCCAGACATTACTTTAATAATGTTCTCCAGAAAAATTAAGATGCCTTCTCTCATTATTTTCTCACACGAGAGCTCAGGCTCCAGGTGCGTCAAGTCATCACAATTTCTGGGTCATTAGACTCAAAGTTCTCTTCGGAGCTGAGTCTTCTCCAGACCGACTCCCTCTCCTCCCCCACCTTCAACAGAGTGTGCAACGGACAGCCAGCATAGCATTCCTCTGTTTATTTTCTCTCTGAAAACACATTCAAGATTGCAGAGTGTATTTTTTGATAATTGGTGCAAAGGCTAGATTTATAGTCCTATCTGGCATAAATCAGCCTCAAAATTTATTGGCAGAAATGTAAGTTGCATAATTACTCGGTAGTGGTTATGCATTCTTGACACACTCATCTTCTGGAGCCTGAACTCTCTGCATGCATGGACACATAAAAAATTCCCCACTCTTGAGGCCTCTTCTCTGGCTCTTAGAGGTAGATTTATGGAGGTATTACTATACAATACATAGGGTTTTAAAAAAAATAATTTGGATGGTTTGGGGTAGCCAAGAGCAGAAGCTAAACCTTAACATGCTGAAATAATAATTTATTCCTTTGAGAGTACTGGGATGAATGTGCAAACACAAACACAAAATGAAAAATAAACTAACATGTAAATTATTTGACTGGTTACTGTCGCCAAATAACAGATTTCTTTGGCATTCTGCAGGTAGCTTCATTTTCTGACTGCACCAAGGGACCTGGCTGCACCTATGTGAAATAAGCAGTATGTCCATGTCGCATACCCAGTCAACCGAGAAGTGCACCAGGATGAATCACCAAGCTCTTGAAAGGCATTCCGTTAAGCTCCCAGGTCTGCTCTCCTGACTCCTCTGCCAGTTGAAGATCCCTACTAACTCACTTCCTAGAAATCTCTTCCCAGCACATCTTGAGTCTGAAATGCTTCATGAATGACATTGCTTGAAAAGAAAAGAGGCCCTGAGAAAGGAACCAAGGGACTCCATAGCATAGATGGTGGATTTGTAATTCCCTCTACCAGCACTAAAGCCGTGGAAGAGAGAGAACGCTCTGGGAGTTGGCTGTCCTGATGAAGAGATGATAGCGAGAAACGAGATTTAAAAGACAAAAGTATAGTTTTAGGTATTGGAATGAATGACAGATTCTCGGCCAGGGAGATATTGACCAGAGGCTAGGTGACATAATTGAACAACTTTAAATTAAATAAAGAAAGAGAGGGAGACAATCACATGAATAGACCTTTGAAAGTGGTTCCGGTTGAGGACAACCAGTGAAAAATGAGAAAATGAATAAGAGTATGGGAGGTGCCTAGTGTTTTTCATCCCCAAAATATTGGAGGGGAGATGGAAGATGGAAATAATACAACCTCGAAATCTCTATACAGCCCTGGCTGGTATGGCTTCAGTGCCAGCCTGCAAATCAAGGGGTTGGGGGTTGGATTGCCAGTCTAGGACACATGCCTGAGTTGCAAACCATGTGCCCAGTAGGGGGTGCCCGCGAGTCAACCACACATTGATGTTTCTCTCCCTTTCTTTCTCTCTGCCTTCTCCTCTCTAAAAAAATAAATAAATAAATAAAATCTTTAAAAACAAAGTCTGTGTCTTTTAAAATAGTAATAATAGCTATCATTCGTTATTTACTATGTGCTTTTAAACTTAAAGGCAGCCCTATAAAGTAGGTACTATTATTACTCCCATAGTACAGATGGAAAGAATGAGGCCTATAGAAGCTGAGTTACCTGTATAAGGACACACCCCGCAGGTAATGGAAAAGTAAGGATTTCAACGTGAGCAATCCAGTCTGGAGCCCACATCACATCATACTGTCTCTAACCAGCCCAGTGTATTGTAAACAAAGTGAGCTTGAGATTCTACTATAATGTGATTTTGAGACATGGTGGGAAGGGACTCCAGGTTGAAATACAGTGATGGAAGCGCATGCGCTATTCTCCAACAGCAGGTCTATAAAGAAAGGAGGCCGGATGGTAGGTACTCGCATGAGTAACCTGTTGACAGACACACTGGTAGACAACGGGGGAAGTTAGAGAACACAGATGACTTGTTCTGGAACTTTGCCATAGGCCACCCGGTCAGAAAAAGAAAATATTAATGTTAATAGTAATTATATATCTTTGACAGACAAAACTGGTATAAGAGTAAGATCTAGAGTTGGCCATTGACTATATATTACATGGACCAGTAGACTTCTTGACTTGTTTTCTCCTTTAAGAAAGTGGAAGTAGATTTTTTTTTATTTTAATAACTAGGAATGAAAGGATAAGCATGATCACACATATGCCTTAGACTATGAGAAGGCAGAGTTGTTAAAAATCTAAGGAAGAAAGGCATGAGGCTCCTTCCAAGAACAGGTGCCGAGAAAGACCACAGACACAGTTCTAGCTGTAATCCATTCCACATGATTGTAATAGAAAAGGGCCGGGTGTTATCCTCAGGAACTATAAGGAGCGCGTGCCAGTTGTGAAGGTGTTACCTCTCAACGCCAGATCCAACCCTGCCTGCCTATCTGGCTTGGTGATGCTGGGGCTGGGGCGCTCTGAACAGCACATTTCTGCTTTGACCTCAGGCTCCCTCTGGGGCCAAGTCAATAGGGGGTGCCAGAGGAAGCCGCCTGGACTGAAGGGAGGAAGAGAAGGGGCTCCTTGTCTGCTAGCAGTTCTCCAAGTCACCGAACAATAGCAGTTCCTTCTGGAAGCGGCAGCTGAGTCTAGTCCGTGTTTTTTCCAACACTCGCCACATCAGCCCTCCACCCAGTCCCCAATGACGGCTGGTCCAAGCTTCCTCCTCAGAAATCCAGGTCTCCTGAGGTCACTCTTCCAAGCTCAGAGACACCAGCACCAGCCCAGCAGCCCCTTCTCAGAAATCTGAATTTTGGCTCAACTCCTCCTTTTATGCTTTCATTGTAGGGGTGAGAGCTGCTTCGGCTGTTGCCTCCCTCATGATGTCTTAGAGTTCTTTTACTCTTTCACTGTCATTGTTAACAGTGATTTTTTTTAATACATGAAACTCTCTCAGTTCAAATAACTAGTAGAGGTTTTGTCTCCTGAATGGGCCCTAATTAACAGAAAAAGCATTGGGAATATTAAAGCCCTAAATGAGCAGAAAATAGCAAAAAAAAAAAAAAAAAAAATAGCCCAAGGCAATCAATGGGGCTTTTAAAAGAACTTCCCTGATTGAGGAGACTGGGGAGAGGCCAGATGTTTGGAGAGGACAGTAAAGTGGTAAGTGCCATTTCTTCAAGGGACTTAGAACCCAGGCTGGGCCGTCGGTGGGCAGAAAGGTGATAGAGGAAGTTGTAGACCGGGGGTGGCCACTCAGACGGCTGTGAGGTTCCAGATTCTGAGAGGCAGCACTCGGCCTGACCCTACAGCCCCCAGAAATCTCATGTTATCAGAGTACTTGCTTTTAGGGTTTCTGAGGGGTTCTTCCTCATGCTTCTCCCTCTTCTTCCTCACACCTCTCCAGCCCCAGAGATGTGTGCCTGCCAGTTTCCCCCCGGAGGGCTGTTCCTTACCGTGGACCACGCTCCCTACAGAGGGCTGAGAACCTGCTCTGTCAGTGACAGGAACCTCTTTCCACCTGACCCTGGCTCTCGACATCTGTGTCTGTCCTCTAGGTTAAATGACAGAAATGCAGTCTGGCCGGGCACCACAGACATCTGTGCATTTCCTGGGCACCACTGAGCCATCCTGCTGTCCGGTGGAGCCTTGAAAAGCCTCCTTCCAGGATTGGCTACACGGAATTTCTTCACTCGGTTGGAATGACCACCTGGGTGCCTGGATGCAGGTGCATTTTGACCTTCTGCACCCAGAAATTCCCCAAGGCCAGGTCCGTCCCAACACCTGCCCTTTATCTCACTCTTCTCGCCCCGTCCCTTAAAAGTCCCACTTGCTCCGAGCTCTTACTTCACTTCCATTGCTGGTTCCAGGGCTGACGAGTATTTCTTGGTATTTGCGAGGAAAGCTAAAGTATCTTTTCTCTTTTTGTTATCTTTTTGTGAGGAAAAAGAAAATATCTTTTCACTTTTTATTTCTCTGGCCTCATTAGACTCATGGCCAATTCTCCAGCCCTTATTTCCCACAAGCTCCCCCGTTTCCCCCAAGTCCGAATGGAGGGAATATCCAAACGACAGACAGACTCTGAGCCCAGAAGCTCCCGCGTGGCTGAAGATTCCAGTCCAGCTAAGCTCTCCCCACTGACCGGCCCATGCTTTGTCCCCCCGTCACCCTGCACTAACAGCAGTTGCTTCACCCGACCCACACAGATGCCATGACAGATACCACTGTCCGCCACACACTGAGGAATAAATTCCACCGCCACCACAACAGAACAGTTTTCCAAAGTCTTCCAAAACTTCTAGACACTGAGCAAAAGGGATGGGTGTGGAATGCATTCCTTCCCAGCTTTCTTTTTTCTCCTCATCCTTCCACCCTTTGCTCTTTGTCTTCTCGTGACTTAGAGAGTCAGACCACATCCCACCAGGTATTATATGGAACAATCAGGAGGTGAAAGGCATAACATCTAGGACACTAAAAAGGGAAAAGGTGTATTTTAAATAGCCATTTCTAAGGGATGGCTAAACAACAACAGCCCCCTCCTTTTTAAAAAAACATATATAACCAGGGAAAATGTATCAGCGAAGAGAGGTCCAAGGAGTGAGAGCTGAGTGGCAATTGCCCCTTGGAATTTAGGTGACGTTCACCCCTCTTGCATATGTTTTCATTTAAAATAGTTACTTTTTGTTCAGCTTAACCCTCAGCTTCCCCTCTCCCCCTTTTCTGCCTTCAGTTCCTCAAGGAAGGCGTCCCCGAGCACAGTGTGAGGAAGGCACTTGAATCTAGGTTCTGGAAAATGGCTCACTATTTCCCACTGGATCCAGTAGCTTGCAGAATGCAGGCTTTCCTGGCCCCACCCTATTTCTCCCACTGAGACAGTTTTCCTTTTTGTCCACCGAAGTGTCATCTGTTCCCAAGGAAGACAAACAAAAATGTTTACTTCAGCTATTACACTCTAAACTGCTCAGTCAGTTCTGACCAAATCTAAGATGCTTGTGATGGAGGAAATAAGGCACGTATTTACCTGACAGACTTGGAAAGTGGAGATGGAATGTTCTTTGATCCCCACTTGTAGGACATAAAGGTTGTAGGCTACCACTGTGCGGTAGGTCTGCCTTCAGATGCATTTACTTTACTGATAAACACACGCTCTTGTTTGCCTTTCAACACAGTGACCACGAGGTGCAGTGCAGAGTAACATGGAGGGGCATGTCAGATATGTCCGAGGTCTTGCCTTCCAGGAGCTTGCAACTCAGATAAGTGGGAGGGATAAGACATGAACACCATTGCTCAATGAAATCAGTGCCATGAATAAGTGTAAGTTCTATGAGAGTCCAGAGAAAGTGTGTGTGTGTGGGGGGGGTCATTTCTTTTCTCCAAGAAAGGCTTCCTGGAGGAAGAGGCATTTTAACTGTCCTCTAAAGAATAAACAGAGAAGGCCCTCAGAGGCTTAGGACGGGCAGGAGCAGAGGGCTGGGAGAGTTGACAAGAGAAGGGAGAGGCTCCTTTGAGGAAAGACTTACAGATGGTTAGAGTGATGTGCACGACTCAGAGATAATGTTTCCTGAAGGATCTTGTTCTAGAGAGCTTACTTGGATTCACATACTTTGATTTTGCCTAGTTTCAGGGTAATTCAGGTAGTGTTTGCTTAATAGACTGAGCTTTCAGTATGTCCAATGTTTCTTGAATAAGTTTCTGTAATCAATCTTGTCCATTCTCCCTTATTCTTTCCCTCTCTCTCTCTCTCTCACACACACACACATTTTGTGATAGAAGAGAACAAAATGAATATTTAAAACCAGCTCTGGTTTTGTGCATTAAATACCTGACCTGAACTCTAAGCAACATACTCACTCCCATTGGAAACATCTAGACACGGTCCCTGGTCTTGCTTCCTGGGAATGATGAGGTCAAAGATTCCAGGCCTGAAAATAGGCTGGAATAATAGTTTCTCAGCCACTTGCCTTTGTCTAGAAAGTGACAGCTTTGGCTAACACCACCCACTGCCTGTTTTAATAAAATATTTCTCATTACTGTGAAGTATGATGAACCGCTATTAGAGAAAAGGTTTCCCATTGGCCAAGGGCTTAACCACGGGGACTTGTCCTTTCATCTTCCCTCCTTGCCCTTCCCCTTGTTAAAAGGTAAACCAAGGCATATTGAATCTTTAAGAGTTTGAATAAAAATCAATTTGAGTCAGGCAGCACCAAACGAACTAGAAGTAGTGAGGAATGTTCCAGCAGCAGGACCTGGAGAAAGACTTTACAGACAAGACATGGAAACAAAGCAAGGAAATGATCTGATTAGCTGTAGCTTAAGTGGTTGCCTTACCTGGGAAAGTAGCTGGCTGCGATCATTTGTCCTAAGGTTTTGATTTCTTAACCTTGAGGCATTTCAGGCTTAGGTTAGAGGTTGCTGACACAGGCTACTGAGGCTTTAAAGCTACCTCATTCTAACAGCCTTCTTGTTTAATTAATTTAGCATCCTCAAACATGAGTGCTGCAGGAAAAGAGGGGTCTGGTGTTTGCTAGACCTTAGCACATCCCCCTTATTTTTTAAGTAATAGCAAACAACTCCTTTGGCTCCCGTGGCTCAGTTGGTTAGAGTGTCGTAGCTGACGAGTTGTGGGTTCAATTCCCAGTCAGGACACATTCCTAGGTTGCTTGTTCGATCCCTCATCTGGCAGATACGGGAGGCAATCAATTGATGTTTCTCTCTTACATCGATGTTTCTCTTTCTTCCCCTCTCCCTTCCCCCCTCTCTAAAAGTAATGAAAAATGCCCTTGGGTGAGGATTTTAAAAAATGATCATATTAATAATAATAGTGATAAAAATGATAGCAAACAACTGATCTGACTGGCTGTTTTTTGTTGAATTTCTTAGAGGACTACATTGATGAAATTAACCAACTGCTTGAAAATCACATAAAATATTCAATTTTATGGATGTTAATCCTTCTGCCCAAGGGAACAAGGGATTTCTGCCATACCCTTGATAAATGAGATTTGAGTCCTATAGTTGTGAGAAACTCTATGAGTACAGTCGTGCCAATCTCAAAAGGTAATTCAACAAAAAGTGAACAGAAATTAGACCACGGCACTGTCACAGATTCTATTAGGCTGCAGATCCACCATTAGAGCTTTTCAGATCAGCTCCACACTGATATTTTCCAGTACATGTTGCTTGTTGCTTGTTAATTAATAAAACGTTGTCTTGAGTGATTGTACAAACAGAGAACATCTCCATGGGGAAAGAGATGGCCAATAAAACAGCAAAATCACTTTACCAGGCATCAAAGAGACAAAGCTAAATATTTTCTGGGATCTCAGGGAGGGAAACTAACTCCAATTTCCACCCCCCTTACATTTGCACAGGGTCGTCAAGAGCTGAAAAACTCCAAAGTATAATAAAACTACGGCTCCATTTGAGAAATATGAAGCATTTGGAGTAACTAATTTGGCCAAATGTTTATGTTTTGGTTCATAGTTGAACTGCTTATCAGAACTTCAGGAATTCTTTGTTTTTCATTTTTGTGCTTTTATTTCCTCTCTCATCGCCTCTCCCCTCACTAGAAGAAAAACACCCTTTGGCAATGAAAGTTAAAGATGCTTCTCCATAGAGGCCAAGCCAAGGCCAAGGGGGCTGATCCCCAAGCACCGCCAACCACACTCCAAGCAGTAATTTTCCTTCCCCCTTGCTCTCTTCTGGGAAGTAGGAGTCTCCACTACCTCCCCTGAAGAGAAACAGAAATCTTTCCCCTGATAAGCATACCAAACATCTTGGAAAGATCTTTTATTGACATTACTTTAGAAGGCTGCTGCCCAGGGCTGGTCTTTGTGTCTACACAAACTGGGTCTGAGAGGGAGGCGGGAGTGTTCCCCAGAATTTCCAGGGCTGGAGGACCAAATATCTGCCTCTCTTTCCACTACCAACACTCCTTCCCCTTCACTGTCTGGGTCCCACAGCTCTCTTCAGTCTTAACCTTAAAAAAAATAGAAGACTAACCTGGGAGAAGGTGTCCATTTAAAAAAAAAAAAGAGTAGGCAATACACTTCTGCCTCTCAGTGGACACAGTGATGGAGGCATCTGGACAGCCTCTATTGGGAATTTTGCTGACATGGTGGATACTTACAAGAAGAGACAGTATCCTTTGAGCTCCAGGCTGACCTCTGCTCTTAGGGTGGCTTGCAGTGACAAGTTCTGCATTTCCTACTAGTTTCTTCACCTCCCAGCCCTGGGGACTGCTAAACCACACCAGAGATTCCAGGTGGGTCTGGACCAGCCCCTGCCAGGCTCCACAGCCCACACTGATTCGAGCACATTCCAGGCCGTTCCACAGCTGGGAGGCTAGGAGCCTGGAATGTCTGGAACCCACAGAGGGAAGATGTCCCAGCATGCTCCACCCACCCCCAACCACATTTTCCCAAAGATCTCAAAGCATTCTCCAATGGTGATCTCATTTTCTAGTAGGTGTTTATTTCTAGTCTCATCCTTTCTGCTAGTAATGACTCTTTTGCATGAATGTCACTTTGATGTTTTTTCACATAACTTGTCTCATGGTAAGAACTTCATACTGGGTACCAAGAGCTCAACCATTTGTTGCTCAACTACTAATTAGATATCATGGAAACCCCTTTCTGATACATGGGACTGTGAAATTTAACAGTGGGACACCATGGAAAGATCGTTCCAATCCCACCCTTTGAAAGATACATAGTGGGGGGCCCAGCATATCTCGTACATACTGTGTGTGTGTGTGTGTGTGTGTGTCATGGTGCTAGTGCTAGTGCACTCTTCAGGACTTCCATTTCCTTCTCTGTGGAATGGAGATAACACCTGCTTTACAAGGTTCCTGTGAGCTTGTTGTAGTGCCTGGAACACAATAGGCACTTAAAAAATGTCTGTTGAATAAATACGTAAATGCAGGAACAAATGCAACCTTCCTGGACTTGTTTACTCATTCCAAGCTTGCCATGCTTCATTCACAAGACAAACTCAGAGGATGAAAGGGCATCAGGATTGTTTAAAAGGCTTTGGATACCTGAAACTAACATATCATCACACCAATTATGCCTCAATAAAAAATAAAATGTTTTTGAAAACCAAAAACTAACTGTAAAATATAACACTATTAGTACAGGTATCCAGGTGTGTCAAAACCACACGAGTGTATTTCTCTTCTTACATGCCACGTACCCTACACAAGTACCCAGTTCTAATCAGGGAGGAGGGCTGCCCCTCCATGGTTCTTTCCATGACTTGGTTTCCACGTGTCATTCTCCTCTCCCCCATCATGAGTATTGAACACTAATTGAGTGTTTGAGGAACTGAGTGCTTGAGAAGCAGTTTCACAGCTTGATCAGACAGATAGCACCAGGCTTGGAGTCAAATTGCCTGAGTTTGTTCCATGATTGCACTATTTATTAAGGGACTTAACCCCACCATGCCTCAGTTCATCTGTAAAATGGGGACATGGGTAGAATCCATTTCATAGGGCTCCCACGAAGGGAGCAATAGGTAAAATAAGACAATACATGGAAAGTATTTAGAGAAGTACCTGGCACATGGGAAGAACTCAATCAATGTTGCCTCTAACGATTGCTGGTGCTATTATTACTATCCATTTGTTTCGTGGAGCTTGTAACCTAGTGAAGGAGGAAGACTATAGGACAAAGCTGGAAGAATGACAGGGCACTAGAAAGGTCACTGGCAGTATGCTATGGATGCAGAGGCAGGAACGTCTTGATTCACCACCCCATCACCTCCTCTGTGTAGTCTCTAGTTGTCACTGTTCCAACGTACGCAGAATTGAAAATCATGCCCCAGATTTTGTGTAAGGAGGGGAGAGCCTAATGTCTCATGGTGGTCACACAATGCTTCCATTAGCGCAGCTCAGGCTGTGGGGCCATCTCACACTGTTGGCTCCGATCGGGCTTTTGCTCAAATAAGACCCTCAGGGCCTTTTTACATCAGCTGCTGCCAAGTTACACGTTCTCCGTCCTCTATTCCTGTAACTCATTTTTGAACCTAAAAATAAGACTCTCTGCATTTATCCTTATTACATTTCATGTTGTTAGTTTTGGCCCAGCATTGTAGCATGTCAAGATAATTTTGAATCTTGATTCTGTCAGCTGTCTTATTTCTATCCCCTCCAGGCTTGTGTCACTAGCATACTCGATTGGCACACCTACTATATATTCACGCAAGACATTGATGAAGATGTTGACTGAAACAGAACTGGGAGAGTAGCCCTATATTTGAATTGCAGAGCCCGCTGCAGACTCAAGTGTGTCCATTCATCATCTGGGGCATGATTGTTTAAGCAGCTTTCAATTCATTGACACATGTCCCTATTTCACTATTTTATTTAAAATGCCTTGTTGATGTCAAGATACATTGGGTCTATGGCACTGTTGAATATCATTTTAAATTTTAACTTTTCCTGGAATGCTAGTATGTTTTTTTTAATTTGATGAAAATATCGATGTCTATAGTCGGGTTATCAATAAAGAACATAGGAGATACTGTTTAATAGATTTCTTAAGAATAAAGTTATGCCATCTGATTACCACTCTTGCAGTCCCATTTTAGGCTTTGATTTGAAGGCTGCTTTGTTAGGGTGTATCTATCTGCTGTGAGACAAGACAACAGAAGTTTACTTCTCATTCACGTGAAGTCACATGAAGTATCCCTGATTGACAGGCTGTCCTCCACATGTCATTCAAGAAATCTAGTTTCATCCACCTTGTGGCTTCACCCTTGTGGTTTGGTTTTAAGATTTCTGTGCATTCAGCAGCTAAAGAAGAAAAAAGAGAGACTATTAGAGTGCTTCCGTGGTCCGGGCCTGAAAGGAGTGCGTACCACCACTGCATATTTGACTGGCTAGAATTCAGTGCAGGAGGCTGGGAATGCAGTCCAACTGTGTGCCCAGCATAAGAGAAAATGAGTGTAATGAACAGTAAGCCTGGCTCTAAAACAGACAGCAAACTTAATTTTGGTACGACCCACATGTTGTTTCAGGTCAAGTGTGAGGCTAAACCTGCCAGTAGGGGGGTTGATGGAACAGGAATTATAAGAGTTGGGTTCTAATTCCAAGTCCAGCATGGAATTTGGAATTAGATGTATATGCCCTCAATTGAGTAGATATAACCTTGAACCTGTCATGGAAATATAAGATTGCTAGGTCCTTGTGACAACTGTCTTGCCCCATTTCATTCACTGCTAAATCTCCAGCCATAGCTCCATGCCTGGTTCAAAGCGGGTACAATAAATATTTGTTCAATTGTTGAGTGAATAAATGAATAATCTTTCTGGACTTGTTTCCTCATTTCTAAATTTGCTCTACCAGTTGTTGTAAAGATCAAGTGGACTCTGGTAATAAAAATGCTTTGAAAACTAAAAGTCATCAAAAACTATATGAAGTTGAACTATAAATCATATTAAGACTGGATTTGCACCTCCTCTGCATAGTTTTCTCTTATTGTGCTCAGTAAAAAATAGACAAGCCCCTCCAACCATTGATGGTAAAACTCTGCCCCGCTTACATTTCTTCTATGACTTGAAGTCTAATCATTAATGTCCCCTCCTTAGTTACATTTAAAAATGAGGTGTTGAAAGCCTCTTAAGGTTAGAATATATGCTAAGATTTGGGGTAATAAAAGGAGTAATAAAATGCATATTAAAATAAATTTTAAAAACCCCACTTGTCCCATAATTGGGGATCCATCTGACAGTTTTATATAATAGATAGTTCTCTCCTAACTTGTTAATACAAATATGCAACAGAGAAAAATGAAAATCTTCACTCAAACCTATAGAAAATATATTTAATTAGATGTCCAATTATAGATGATCTTAAATGCAAGGGAAAGGAGTTTAGACTTTATTCTACAGGCAACCTGGAGCCCATTAACTATTGTTGAGCCAGGAAATCAAGTGAACAAAGTGATAGTTTAGAAAGATGCATCTCAGAGATGGTATCCTAGAAAACTTGGGGGAAAATATATCGGAGGGCTATGGCATGAGGTTTTGATCTAAGAGTATGGGGAAGAAAACATAAAGCAAAGGTAAAAGGACTTCTGCTTCTGATGACATGGCAAGCTAACATGACCTGAAAATTTTTCCTTCAGGTATCCTTAGGACTTTAGGATAAAATATTTTTAAATGTTTTTAAAGCAAAATTAAGATCACAAGAAAAGAGGGAGAAGGAGAAAGAATGAAACAAAATAAGTTAGCATGTGAACTGACATATTATGTGCCCTCAGAATTGGAATCTCAGCCCTTCAAAACCCTTGGAACGTGGGTGCTAATGACCACAGGAGATAAAGCCTTGAACCTGCACAAGGCAGGTGTGGAAATGAGATTCTCACATGCAGCTAGGGCCCTCGTAGGCCTGAACCATCAAGGAGAATATTGACCAAGAGAAAACAAAAATAAAACAATTACAATCCCCCAACCACCTCAGCAAAATGACACAGAAACTCATTTGCCTCTCATTTTGGAAAAAGTATTTCCTGAGAATTTGAAACCTTGGACCTGTTCTCAACATGAATGTAGTTTTTAAAATTGCCCTACTGGAACGGGCCAGAAACTTCCAAGCCAAGAAATCAATGTAAAAACTGGTCCCTGGCGAGTTGTATTTTGGGAGTACCTAGAAGAAGCAATTATAAAAACACTCTGGAGAGACATTTTACAAACCAGAATACAGGTAGTTTCATGAAAATAAGCAAACCCCACACAGAATAAACTCACAATAAAAGAGATTACAAAACACTGAAGAAACAAATCTATCACAAGCAAGAGTCAATAAAAATTACAGACAATAGAATGTACCACCATCACCTCTCACATACCAAAGAACTGAGTTATCAGAACAATCTAAAAGAGAATATAAAATAAGCATGTTTAGAATGATTAAGACATTACAAAAGGATACCATCAGAAGGAAGGAAGGAAGGAAGGAAGGAAGGATGGAAGGAAGGAAGGAAGGAAGGAAGGAAGGAAGGAAGGAAAAGGAAAGGGAAGAGGAGAGAAAGGTAGATTTTTAAAAGAACCAAATGGAAAGTCTGGAAATAAATACATGGTTATTGAAATTAAAAACTCAATGGATGGACCAAACAGTAGATTAGATATACAGAAGAAGAATTAATGAACAAGAAGACTAAACTAAAGCAACATAACAGAATGCAGCTCAGAGGAATAACGAAATGAAATATTTGGAAAGGAGATTGAGATTTAAAAAAGGCAGCATGAGAAGCTCCAATTGTGTCAAAAGCATGTCTAGAAATGAGGGAGACAATGGAGTTGAGGCAGAATTGGAAAAGGTCATGGTAAAAGTCATCTAAAGTAATGAAAACATTCCAGGAAGAACTAACACCTCTCCTTCTCAAACTACTTTAAAAACTCGAGAGGAGGGAAGGCTCCCAGGCTCATTTCCTGAGGACAGCATTGTCCTAATTCCAAACCCAGATAAAACACTACAAAAAGAAGAAAATTGTAGGCTAATATCCCTGATGAACATGGATACTAAAATCATCAATAAAATACTAGCAAACTGAATGCAGCAATACATCAAAAAGATTATCCATCATGATCAAGTGGGATTTATTCTGGGAATGCAAGGTTGGCACAACATTCTCAAATCAATAAATGTGGTTTACCACATAAACAAAACGAAGGGTGAAACCCACTTGTTCATATCAGTAGATGCAGAGAGCGTTTTAAATACACACATGTGCTATCTTCTTTGCTGGGTCACATCCTAAAATGGAATTTGAGAATCCATTTGCAGATTTTGTGCCTCCATTAAGAGATTTTTGGACCTCATCCTATCTGTTCAAATTTAATACACTTATTCCCTCCATTTAAAGGAGATGTTTGATTTAGGTTTTTTACGTTGGTGGTGATGGTTTTCAAAGCAGAAAGTGACCTATGCCTTCACTCTTCTTATTTCAATAGTCACATAGAAGAGAAAGACTTAACATTTTCATTTCCCATTGAAGGCACTATATACAGGAAGCATCAAGGGCCAAAGTCCCTTGAAAAAGACATACTACACCATATCTGGTCGTTCCTCTCCACTCTGGTGTTTTGGTATGAGGAGTTCTTGTAGATGGCTGGTCAGTGTCTTGGTGGATTTTTCCTTCTAGTAGCAATGTCATCAGTTCCCCAGAAGGTGCTTACCAGTCTCCCCAAGGTATTTCTCTAGAGGGGACTGACCAAAGGCTCTATTGAACCCCTGATAACACGGACACCAGATGTGTTCTCAGGAGCCACATGTGTCCACAGCTCTTTCAGGGACCAAACAGAGCTCCCAGGTTTGCAGACAGCTACCTAGCCTTGATGTTCACTCTCCCCAAGGGACCAGGCTTTCCAGCACTAAGCCCATGAACACTATCTTGTCTCAAAAGGTATTCTTTATTAGTCAACGACTTCCTCTGAGAGGCTTAATATATATCTTTACCTCGCAGCAGTGTTTAATCTTGGGTAGCCATACAATTTTACAAGAAGTTCCAAATTTAACTTTAAAGTCCTTTATGGTAATAGAATGATGTTTAACTCAAGTCCCGGGAACAATCCTAGGGAACCCATAGTACTTGAAATAAGTATATAAAGTAATTTCTGCTAAAGGCATCAAGTTCCATCTACAGCCAGAGAGAGATGGGGGGGAGGGGGAGAAGAAGAAGGGGGGAAATACCATTCCTTTAGAGGTGTTTGATGGTTATCCAAATAAATGTACTGCATAATACACACACACACTCCGCAGATCATATGCATATATGGTATTACCACCCAAGTTCAAGTTCCAAGGTTTACATCAATTCTTCATCCATCTGAACATAGCTATTCAAATATACTGAATGGTGTTTGTTAATGTGCAACGAGTTTTTCCATTAAGACCCCTCCAAATAGACTAATGTGTCTAAATTTTGAAACATGTGCTGTGACGAGATGACCCATCAATATTCAGGCACTTCAAAGAGCTGCAATTGTGCTACATCTACTTCACACCAAACGTCTTAATAAAAACTGAAGACAGAGAATCTCAAACACTAATATTCTACATACCCAGATGGGTGGTACAAAATGATTCATTCTCGAAAAGAAAAATGAATGTTTCCTTATCAATTTTTTTAAAAGGAAGAAAAATCTGGTGGCTTCAATTTGATTGAATAATAAATAACTCTTTATAGGAAGCATTCTTTTTTGGTGATTACCTTTGGATACTAAGTGGAACCAGAGGGGTGCCCACTTTTCTCTATGAGCCTTTCTTCATACTATGCAGTTTCAAGAATAACTTGCTTTCTGGTGTAATACCAACTTAGCCTCTGTAAGCCTCTGGTAATATCACTGTGGCATATTTTACTAATATGCTTTTTAATCTTAATATAATTTGTTAACATAAATAACTTTAAATGTTTTCTTTATGATGTATCAAAATATTAGAATACATCAAACTTAAAATATATACATTGCATAGTATAAATTATGTCATATAATTATGATGTAACTTATATGTGATAATTATAAAATAATTTGCTGTAGTTTAGTAGACATTATTAGGCACCCAACATACATATCACATTAAGAGATTACAAAAGATAAAAACATATATAAAATGTAGCCCTTAACTTCACCAAGTGTACAATTTTATCAGAGGGGATTTTGAGTTCTGTGGTTTCTAGGAGAGATTACTTTTCCCTCCCTCTAAACACCCAGGCAGAGGAGTGAGTCACCTGGATGCAACTTTCAGACCCCTGACCGGGAAGTGCCATGCAGCCTCACCCTCTCCTGGAGATGCGTGCTCTCCCACGCTGCCTGTGACTACGGAGGAGGCTGTCGGATTCTGAGCGTTCCTGTATTAGGAAGCCTATTGTTGCAGCAAAACAAAGCACCTTTCTTCAGAACCAGTTGTATCAATCAGAAAATGTGGTTTTGATCTTATCTGCCACTCCTTCCTCTCACTCCTTTGGTTCAGAACTCGGGTGGACGGAAGCATGTAATTTATTGGGGCCTCCTCTGACCCCAAAGGGACAAGACGGCTAACAGGTCATTATAATACAAAGCACACTGTGATCAGTGCTGCGTGAGGTGCAAAGTGGGATCATTAGCACAAGAGAACTCACTTCTGTTAAGAGAATTGTGAGGAACAGAATCAGAGTGGGGACATCCATGCTGGGCCCAGCCTGTTTCAGAATTTTTTTTATAACTATGTATATATAAAATTTATATACAGAATACATAATGCACATAGTTTAATCTATAAGTTTAGTTATCAACTATAAGTAAATATAGTTATTAATAGTAGATGTAGAAGTAGATGTAGCACAATTGCAGCTCTTTGAAGTGCCTGAATATTGATGGGTCATCTCGTCACAGCACATGTTTCAAAATTTAGACACATTAGTCTATTTGGAGGGGTCTTAATGGAAAAACTCGTTGCACATTAACAAACACCATTCAGTATATTAATTAATTTTGAGTTTGATTTTTTGTTACTTGCTGTTGGATGTAAAAATATAGCATATGAATGTGCATTTGCAGTCAAAGTAAAGAACTGAGGGGGACAAAAAAACCTCTTGGGAAATAAAACTGGAGAGGTAGTCTGGGGCTGAAAGTAGAGGGCATCAAGTGTATTGTGTGAATTTGGGTCCTTATGCTTTAGACCTAGGACGGCCATTAAAAGTGTTTCGCAGAAAAATAAGTGGACGTGTGTTTCAGGAAGACTAATATGGTCGCAGTGTGTCAGAATGTAAGGTGCAGATCCGGAGAGTCAGACTGAAGCAGGGAGACCTGTTAGGAGGTCACTGCATTAAATAATACTGTTCAGAAGTCAGACCTTGAACTAGAGGGTATCAGTGGGAATAAAAATACAAGAACAAGCACAAAAGATATACAAGATCTGTCTGGAAAAAGTCCAGCCATTGTTAATGTAATGAGAAGGGTTTGCATGACATTGATGTAAGCTGACAGCCAAGGAGAGTGGACTGGGATGCGTACGTGTGAACAATAATGACTTCACTGTACTAGTCAGTGGGGGCAGCAGACACCATTGAGTGAGCATGTGTACTGTGTGGCCATTGTGTTAAAAATGACTGAGTGAGTAGAGCAACAAATCTGCATCAGATTTTGCATTAAGCTTGAGCATTCCTTCACAGAAACTATGCGGATGATTCAGAAGGCCGCAGCTATGGGCAACTGGTGATTGGCAGCTTCATCACGACAACATGCCCACTCATGCATCACGTCTCATGCAGTTTTTTGTTGAAACATCAAATCACCCAGGTGCTTCAGTCCCCCTACAGCCCAGATTTGGCTCCCTGCAACTTCTGGATTTTCCCAAAACTAAAATCACCATTGAAAGGGGAGAGATTTCAGACTGTTGGTGAGATTCAGGAAATGAATACGGAGATACGGCGGGGTAGCTGATGGTGATTGGTAGAACTGTGTGAGGTCCCAAGGTACCTACTTTGAAGGGGACTGAGGCATGTCATTGTCCTACGTACAATGTTTCTTGTATCTTGTGTCTTCTTCAGTAAATGTCTCTATTTGCCATATTACATGGCTGGATACCTTCCAGACAGACCTCATGTGTTTTCAACAAAGTTGACAAGATATGACTGCCTAGCAGATGTGGGACCAAAAAAAAAAAAAAAAAAGAGGGAAGAATTAAAGGTTCTATGAAGGATTTGAGCCGATGAGATTAGAACAATCTCGATGAACAGAATTTGGAAGAACTCCATGTTCCAGAGGGAAAGGGTGAATTTAGATTTGGACCTAGTGAGATAACGCACTGGTAAGACACACGGGCGGAGACGTCCAGTGAGGACGTGGTAAGGCCAAGCTGGAGCCCAGAGAGCCGTCGGGGGCCAGAGAAGCGCGTGTAGAACTGAGTCACAGAAGGAAGAACTCGAGTCGAGAGGCTGAATGAACTTCCCGGGACAGCAAGTAGAAGAGAGGATGGAGAAGAGGGGCAGGGGCAGATTCCTGGGGTAAACTTCTGCTTGGAGTTGGAAAGGAAGAGGAAATGGAAGAGACATGGGGATCAAAGGGGGAATAAGAATAGCGTATTATAGGGTAAGACTCTCTCAAGAGTGGGGGGTGGTTAGGGTGGGAGAAAAGGGTAAATCACATAAAGTGATTGAGCAAAATGAGAATAAAACAGAGCATGTGGTTACGGGCTGACTACTGACCTTTAAGAAACTATTAGGAATAACAGAAGCTGAAGCCCAGCTGCGAGGATTAAGAAAGGAGTGGGTGGCATCAGAATGGAGGCAATTGACCAAGATGACGTCTTAAAGAAGTTTTGTGAGATAGAGCGAGAGAGGGGAACATTTGCTTAAGGGGGTTAACAGACTGGAGGGAAATGGTTTCAGGCGCATGTGCAAGTGGGTGTGGTTGGCTGCTTTGGGTTGGAGAGACTTGAGCATGACTACAACCAAAGAGTAAGACCCAGTGGTGAAGCTGAAGGGAGGGAGTAAGACAGAATTCCTGAAGCTGGTAGAGCTGAGCGTTGGGGCAGGAAGGAGGAGCACCGGTCAGGGGTCTAGAATGGCAGGTTAGCCATGGTGGAGGCGGGACCTTCAAAGGGGTGGGCAGAAGCAGAACAGAGGAGAGCGAGGAGGTAGACCAGATGGTGGAATTGACCACGGATGGATAAGCAGCGCGGTAGGACTGGGGGGTACTCCACCACCCTCACTCCCGCCCTCCCTTCCCCCACACAAACGCCAGCCTGCTCACACAAAATCTTATGAATCATGAAAGCCAAGTCTGTCTTAATCCTAAAATTACCTTCTACATTGCTATTTTGTAACTTTGTGTTGTTCCTAATTATGGTATTAAGCAATGTTTTAATTTTTTAATTCTAAAAGATGAATAAGGCCAAAAACTTATAAATAGACTAATCCACATGGCTAGTTTCTGTGTTTCTTCATAAGACAGGATGCCAGAGAGAAGACATTTTTGAGATATAATCTGTTATCCGTCTAAGTGCCATAAGTCTGGGTTTTTCAAAAAGCTTCAATCACAGCGCGGTGCTTGCGTGCCTACTCATGAAGCCTCTTGCTGCTAATAGTACCTGGCTCTCTTTTGATGATGAAAGGATTGGGAAGTTGGAGTTTTTGCATGATGGATTTGGCAGATGCTCAGCTGTTTTTCTCCCCCGTTGCCTGGCCTGGGTGGGAACACTGAAGGATTGCTTGGTGCTGTTTTGTTTTAGTTCTCTTTACTTATCTTCTAATGTTTCTGGTTGTTTGATTTATGTTTAGAGTCAGATACCATGGAAGCTGTGAGAAAGAAAAGGAGGGAGGGAAGACAGGACGATGGGCAGAGGCAGAGAGAGAATTGGGGCAGACCGTGAATCCTGGTTTGGGTTCTGGCCTCTTCTGTGAAAGGGGCAGTGCCACAGAATGCAAACTCGTATTTCACCTCCAGGCCGGTGAATTTCCCAGCAGCAGCAACAACTCCGTGGCTCCATTACTGTAAATATTTCTGTTTGTGTAGTGCTTTGTGAATCCCTCTCTCCAGTGCAAAGACTCTGGGGCTTAGAGACCCCAAAGCCTGTGGTCGGGGGGCTAAGTACGTGGGTCTGGATTTAGAATGGCACCCACAGGTTTCCTTCTCTCTCATGGAGAGCTTGCCTCTCTGGTATGCAGGTTGCTGCCTTTGTCCCTCAATAGACAAACAAATAATCTTCCATATTTCCTTAAGCATCACTCACAGCTCCCCTTAAAATTGTCCCCCCTTCCCCATTGTTGTCCTTGGACGTCAAGGAGGCAGACAGAGTTGGCCGGTTTTATTAGGTATGAAAGTAATGGGGGACTCCTTCAGAGGGCAGAGCTCCGAAGTCAGGGCCGTGTGCAAAAGACAGCTAACACCCACTAGGCAGGAACAAGGAAGGTCCCGGGACAAGGGGTGCTGGGTGCTGTGCCAGCCCTCCACACCTTTCCCCTGTGTCCCCACCTGGACACAGGCCTGCCCTCCAGGGTCTGTATGCTGTGACTGGGCTCCCTTTTTCCTTTTACCAGCACTGTCCTGCCCTGCACCTGCACCTGTCACCTCTCTCCTAGGTGAGAGGCAGCAAAGGGTAGAGGCTAAGCAGGTGGATGCTGGAGACGAACTCAGGGATCTGAGTCCCAGCCATGCCATTGACTAGCTGTGTGACCTTGGGCAGCACAGTCCAAGGTCACAGGTATTTGGCTTCTCTGTCCTTCACTTTCCTGATCTGTAGGAAAAAAGTAACAATAACACCATTGTGACAGAGCTTTTGTGAGGAATAATGAGTGACATTGTGCATGAAGCACTCTGTAGTGTCAAATAAGTGGTCATTATTCCCTGAAAAACCCACTCCTTCTGCGATTTTTGTATTTTAATGAGAGCCTCATAGAAAGGGTCCAAGGAATTAACTTCAAAGGACAGAACTATTGGGACAATGTAGCAATCTTTCCAATACTCTCAAATCACACTAATGCAGCTGTGTAAAATACTTGTCCTTCCAGTCAGACAGTCCCTGATCTAATACTTCCTTTTGTAAGGGAGAATCGTCAGGTCAAAGAAGAAATCTAGGAAACAAGTTGATCAGGACTAAAACAGAGCCAAAGTCATTCTCTGCAGTAAACATCCCAGCACAAGGGAAAGAACAGTCCATTGAACCGCCTGCCATTCTCCTTTTAGGTTCTATTCTTCCCCATCCTGGATACAGAGGTTGGTAGCCAATTGGTAACTAATACAGTAACTAATGATAATAAAGAAAATCACTTAAAATAGGAAGTTAATAACACAGATGCTGATGATTTACTTCCCAATAATCATTCATGAATCTCACATACATCCAACTAAAACTTATTCATCTGCAAGAAGAACTAAAGGCAGACTTAGGTGAGTGGCGAAGTCGTGTTCTGGAGAGCAGAAAGAGTCACGGGTGGTAAGATCTCCCTTTTCCCTGTGCTCGCGGCTCACGAACATCCGTGGAATCGGAACTCACAGAATGGGCCTTTGTCAATCATTACTACTACTACTACTATTACTATTTTATTATTTGGCCGTTCAGGTTCTGTACCCTCTTTTGGTTTTGAGATTTCTTTTCTTACACATCTTGATTCCAGGCAAACTTGCTTCTCATTGCAGTAGCTTAAGACACACACGCCCAGCCTCCCTTGGGGCTCAGATTAAGGCGGAAGCTCTGCCAGTCGGATGCATCCTTTACAGCCTTCAGCTAGAGCTGCAAAGAAGCAGAGCCGAGGAGGGCCCTTTCTGGTGGTTGACAGCAGCAGTGTCAACAAAAGGAAGAAGTATCTAGCGGCAGCAGTGGCCAAGGAGCAGCAGCTGCGCACGGTGACTTCAGAGGGCAAGCTGTGGCGTCCAGCGCCGTGCGCACTGGCTGGGCTCTGGAGCAGGGTTTTGGCTCTGGTCCTGGCTGCTGCCAGGCCTCATTTGTTCCTGTTCAATTTCTAAGCCGGGTTCTGAAGTCTGTGAAATACACAATATCCTTTTATTAAATGCTTTTTCCGCTTAAATCAACCACATCTGTTTCAGTTGTTTGCAACCATAAAACCCTGACTAATACAACTGGTGAGACAAGGTTTTTTTATTATCACGGCTGAGACTGCCAGCTGTCTGCCAATGTTCCCCTTTTCATCATTTGGTGATAGAACTGCAGACTGCAGCTCCATTCATCGCAGCGTCAGGTCCTGGTCTAAAAGAAAGCGTGCATGCTAATGTTACCCTCTAGGTCTTTTCTGGGTCAGTGCAACTGATTGCTGCTTCTCCTCATTATGTGTTGAATTTCCCAGCTTTTTTTGCATGCCTGGTAATTGTTGGTTGGATGTTAAACCCTGTGAATCTTGTTAGGTACTGAATAACTTTGTATTCCTATAATACTGTTGAGTTTTGTCATGAGAAGCAGTTAAATTATCGGCAGGGGGAGGTATTAATCTCCTGAGGCTGCTGTAACAAATTATTCAAACTTAGTGGCTTAAAACAATGACATTTTTTTTTCTTCCATAGCTTTGGGGCCAGAAGTGCAAGACCAAGGTGTCAGCAGAACATCTCCAGAGGCTAAGAGTAGAATCCATTTCTTGCCTCTTCTGGTACTTGTGGTGCCAGGCAACCCTCGGCCACATCACTCCCATCTCCACCTCTGTCTTCAGAGCAGCTTCTGCTCCGTGGGTGTCTAATGTTCATCTGCCCACCCCCCATAAGGACACTTGTAATGGCATACTCAGGGCCCACCTGGGTAATCCGGGATGTTGTCTTCACCTCAAGATCCTTAACGTGGTCCCATCTGTAAAGATCCCTTTTCCAAATAAGTAACATTTATTGGTTCCAGAAATTAGGAATAGCTATCTTTGGGCCACCATTCATCCTATCACATCTGAAAACAATCTGATTGTTTTTGGTCTTGTCTGAAGCTTCATTAGGAGGGACCACCACTACTACTGAGGCAAAACCCTCCAAGAATCCTCCCTGACGCTTGTGAATTAGAGGGTCTTCTACTCCGGCTGGTGGGAAGAAGAGCTATTCCTAATTCTGTGTGAGCTTTAGAGAACTTTCCTTCTGATGCTCCCAGGTGATTCGTTCCCAGGCCTTGGCTGGCTTCTTCACACACGTGCAGTAACCACAGCGCACGGGAGACCTGGGGGGTGTGGGACCCTCCGCATATCTCAGGAGCCCACTTGCTGGGCAGCGTCTCTTCCCGGGACTCCCCGCCTCACATCCTCACTCTGGATCTCCCACCCTGCACCATGGCCTGGGACAATTGGAGGGCTCGCCTCGTTTGTTTCCTGTCTCTGAGGGATCACTGTCCTTTGTTGCCTGAAGTCCAGTATCCAATATTCCAATGTTTCATGTTAACCATTGTTTCATGTTATACCTTTTCATTGTTGTTTGAAGGGAGAGGATAAATCCAGTTGTCATTACTCCATCTTGGCTGGAAGGAGAAAGGAGTGTTTTTAAAAAATAAACATTATGACCAAGTTGCCCTCCCCTTTCCCTTTCTCCCCTCTGGCTGACTGGAATGTCGATGTGATATTGGGAGGTGAAGCAGCCATCATGGACTATGAGGTAAGAGCTGAGTGTTGAAGTTGATGGAAGAATAAGACAGGAGGGATCTGGGTGTCAGTCTTGCACTGCCAACCCACACTCTAACATCGAGATGCCTTGCCATCTTATTCAAGCAATAGTATTTTTAGATCTCTTTGGTTCTATAACTTAACTGGTACCCAATTTATACAACTATTATTTTTTTAACAGATTTTATTTATTTATTTTTTAGAGAAGGAAGGGAGGTAGAAAGAGAGAGACAAACATCAATGTGCGGTTGCTGGTGGCCATGGCCTGCAACCCAGGCATGTGCCCTGACTGGGAATCAAACCTGCGATGCTTTGGTTTGCAGCCCACGCTCAATCCACTGAGCTACGCCAGCCAGGGCTATACAACTATTATTGATAAAACATCATAGTACCATCTATTTTTGCCCTTTCTGACAGAGTGACTTGAAACATGATCTAGTTTTTCATTGAATGGTGCCTACAATCACATCCTCCTCAATGATTTAAAAATAATTTTCCATGGTCACAAATACATGTGTGTGTCTGTGTATGTATGTGTAGCACAAATCAGCAAACACTGGAACTTATTTTTACTTCTAATGGTTTTTAAGCACATGAATAACTTTTGTTTACTAGCATTTTATGTCATCTCATTGCTAGTGCGGGGGCCTAGATCTGGCCCGTCACCTGTCATGGTCCAGTCTACTAGCTAAGAATGGTTTTGACATTTTTAAACAGTACAAAAAAAGCAAAAGAATTTTTTGACAAGTGAAAACAATATGAAATTCAAATTTTAGCATTCATATATAGAACCTTACTGGGTCACAGTCACAGTCGTTCCCTTATGTGTTGTCTGAGGCTGCTTCCGTGTTTGAGTGGCAGAGCTGAGTACCCGTGACGAAGACCGCGCGGCGTACAAATCCTAACATATGCACTATCCGGCTCTTGCAGAAAAAGTATGCCAACCCCTGGGTTAGTTCTAAGAATGTTTTTTAGGGCTCTAGCTCCACAACCTAACAGGCATTTGGATGACATTGTTATACGACATAAAGAGGATTTGCACTTACAGCAACAGGAAATGATCAAAAACAAAAACAAAACAGGACCCTAGGCACCACACTCACTCACGACGTTCTGGAATATGCAAGCAATAGACTGTTCACACAGCATAGTTGATAGCTTTGGGTACGGCTGTTCCCCAGCTATTTTGGACCATTACAGAACACGCAGCCACACTAAGGTCTGGATTTAGACTATTCTTTTTTCTTTAGAGAATACTTTATTTGTTTCTGTAATCAGACCCATGTAGATGAAGACCTTACATGTTTAATACAGTGCATTACCCCTGTACAAGCGGAAAAAGTTGTGTGAAACATTTCTAGACCAATATGGCTGTTCATTTCTGTATGGACTTCGACTGTTCTTGAGGTTTCCCCTCACCTCCATATCCAGAAAAAAAAGGCAGGTGGGATTTGCATTTTTTTAAATTTTGTTTATAAATGATGCATTGGAATACTTCAAATCTCCATAATTTAAACTGACTAAGAATGAAACCAAACTCTGACTTATGATGATAATAAAGGTGCCTCTCTCTTCCACAAGGGAAGTCATTTTCTTCTGTCTCACGTCTGATTCCACGGGCCAGGACTTTCAGAGATCCACCGACTCCTGAGAGAGGGAACGCTCACTTTAATACGGTCATTAGTGGGACCCTAAGTTGAAAGACCCCCTAAACTGTGTGATCTCTCAGACTCTGTTCATGTTCACGGGAGCAGTAACATTTGTCAAGCACCAACTGTTAGATAACACCCCTCCCACCCCCACGGCGCAGATCAAAGATCGAGGGGTGGTGTTAACATCCTATGTGGCCTGGAAACTGAGGAATCGCTGAATCCTGCCCTAAATCACCCACTTCTGAAAGCCTCCCTGAGAGAGGCTAAGTGTACAAATTATGAAAGCAGACAAAGCCAGACGTTGCTCCCAGCAGGGTTTGGACCCCACCTGCAGTGCAGCACAGATCTGGGGAGCCGGCAGAGCCCGGGGAAGGCCCTTCTGTTCCATCGTTGTGAGGCCTGCCAAGGTCTGTCTCTGTCAGTTTCTACACCAAGGTCCAAAAATTGTGGATTAAGGAAAGGCTCCACCCGGAAAAAAAATAAAATAAAAAAAATACTTGTTTTCAGGCCTCCAGAGGAGCTGGCCTGGGTTTTCCACGCAGGCGTCCAGGCCAGGCCAGTGTCCCTGGAGGGCGACGGTGTGTGAGGAGTGAGAGGCGCGGACAGGTCTCCCCAGTTCCCAGGAGCAAGGCCTGGGTCACTGAATCTCAGGTCCTCAGAAGCGGAAAAGGAAAGGGAGGCCCCAGGGAGAGGGCGTTGACCGCACCCAACCTCTGAGACTTCCTCATCAAAGAGAGTTAGCTGACTTCGCTCTGTAGAGACCGAGAGGAGGAGACAGCAGCAGGGTGCAGAGCCTCGTCTCCGCACAGGGCTGTGCCCCGCGGGTGCAGTGGCTGAGAAACAGCCCTAAAGCCGACCAGCCGGGCACAGGAGGGGAGGGAGGGGACAGGAGGAGGTTGGGCTCCCCCTGGAGGCCAGGGCCCGCTACAGACCAGAAGTTGCTCCAAATTGACCTTCCTAACACTCCCTGGGGACGATCTGACTGCGCCCATTAACAAGCAAGGAAACTGGGGCTCAAGGAGGCTGGGGATTTGGGGAAACCGTGTGGTACGGCGGAAAAATCGTGGGCAGTGGAGTCAAACACACCTACGGTGACTTAACCAGCTACTGATTCTATGACTGGGCCAAGCTACTTCGAAGTGTTATTGGAAAAGTGAAGTGAAATTGTACTGCATATGCAAAACCGGCGTGGAGTCTGGCAGATAAGTCAGGGTGCAGTGATTTTCGTTATTTTCCTTTCTTTTTCCGGGATCCCCGAACAGCAAGCAGCTGGAGGAGCTGCGGTTCAAACCCTCCTCTTCCTGATACAGAATCCCAGGTGGCCACCCCTCCCTCCTTGAAGCCTTCTCTCAGCTTCCCCAGAGAAGAAAACCTGGTTTCCCTCCCCCCAACCAGGGCCTTTCCCATTTAAGCAGTCTAACCTCCACATCTAAGAAACAAGGAGATGTTCCCGAACCACCCCTATTTAGGACTAGAGCCCTGTCCTTTCCCCACCTCCTCTGCATTCTCACCTCCAGGGAAATACAAACACTCTGTGGGGAAGGGCTGGAACTCAGAAGGCTGGCCAGCATTTCCCTTTCTCAGTGATTTATTTTGGGGTGGGGGGGGCGCGGGGTGGGCTCACAAGGGAAACCCTTGAAGGGAATCCCTCTGGGCAGCAAAGTCCATCCCTTTTATGGACAGATTCTCTTGCTGCCCAGCAAGCTCTGAGCATGTTTTTCTGGCATGCAAAAGGCTACAGATCTTTTTGTCCAAGAGGCAAATGTGTTTCTCTCAATTCATAACAGCAGTTCAGTTTAAAAAAGGTTTTCGATCCCATCGCATGCCTCTTCTAGCCAGACTTTTTTCAGACTTAATGAATAGTGAGGTACCAATGCCAAAATGGACCCCTATTTACAAAATGATTTGTCTGACTGGCTACCTTTAAACTAGGGTTCCTGAACCTCAGCACAATCGAAATTTTGGGGGGTAGGCATCACCCAACCCCACTGCGCTCACCCCAAGTTGTGACAATCAAAATTGTCTCCAGACATCGTCAAATGTCCCCTGGGAGGCAAAATTGCCACCCACTGCTCTAAACAGGCCTAGTGTGAAAGTGGGTTTGGAACCTGCAGTGTTTAACATTTTCTTCCATACTGGACCACTGCAGCCATTGGTGAGCCAAGTGGGGGTTTGGGGGTGCCAAGTACATGTGGATTTATGAGTGCTGAGAGCTGTGGTTTATAGCACAGTATTGAGAGGCTCACTCTCTTATTTCTAATTCGACTCCTGTCAGGGCATGAGGACGAGGGTCAGGCACTGAGCCACACTGACCCTGAACTACCCTTAACGTGAACAGGGCTTTTCTGAAACATTAAAGCCCCAAGCCAAGAGGCAGAAGCTGCACAGAAACCTCAAAGCACCCCGAGTGCACTTCGTCGGGATCTCATTTAACCCGGTAGCAACGACACAAAATCAAGGCGTCACATCTTCTTACAGAGGGAACCAATGCTTGAAAAGGTTAAGCAGTTGATCGAAGATCAGTAGATTTGGATGGGGGTGATAGTGTCCGAGAGTAGGTGTTCGTGTTTGGCCAAGGGCTGAATACATCAGTCATTTTAACCCCATTGTTCTGGTTGTAGATGGTAAAATTAGGACAGAGGTCAGTTTTGCCTTTTTTGTAAAGATATTTTATTGATTATGCTATTACAGTTGTCCAATTTTCTCCCCTTTATTCCCCTCTGCCCTGCACGCCCCCTCCCACCCACATTCCCCCGCTTTTGTTCATGTCCATGGGTCATACATATAAGTTCTTTGGCTTCTACATTTCCTATACCATTCTTAACCTCCCCCTGTCTATTTTCTACCTACCATTTATGCTACTTATTCTCTGTACCTTTTCCCCCTCTCTCTCCCTCCCACTCCCCTGCTGATAACCCTCCATGTGATTTCCATTTCTGTAGTTCTGTTCCTGTTCTAGTCATTTACTTAGTTTGTTTCTGTTTTTGTTTTAGGTGTGGTTGTTAATAACTGTGAGTTTGCTGTCATTTTACTATTCATATTTTTTATCTTCTTTTTCTTAGATAAATCCCTTTAACATTTCATATAATAAGGGCTTGGTGATGATGAATTCCTTTAACTTGACCTTATCTGAGAAGCGCTTTATCTGCCCTTCCATTCTAAATGAAAGCTTTGCTGGATAGAGTAATGGATGTAGATCCTTGCCGTTCATGACTTGGAATAATTCTTTCCAGCCCCTTCTTGTTCATAAGGTCTCTTTTGAGAAATCAGCTGACAGTCTGATGGGAACTTCTTTATAGGTAACTGCCTCCTTTTCTCCTGCTGCCTCTAAGACTCTCTTATCTTTAATCTTGGCTAATGTAATTATGATGTGCCTTGGTGTGTTCCTCCTCGGGTCCAACTTCTTTGGGACTCTCTGAGCTTCCCAGACTTCCTGGAAGTCTATTGCCTTTGCCAGATTGGGGAAGTTCTCCTTCATTAATTGTTCAAATAAGTTTTCTTTGTTGTTCTTCCTCTTCTCCTTCTGGTACCCCTATGATTCGGATGTTGGAATGTTTAAAGACATCCTGGAGGTTCCTAAGCCTCTCCTCATTTTTTGAATTCTTATTTCTTCATTCTGTTCTGATTGAATGTCTCTTTCTTCCTTCTGGTCCACACCATTGATTTGAGCCCCAGTTTCCTTCCCGTCACTGTTGGTTCCTTGTACATTTTCCTTCATTTCACTTAGCATAGCTTTCATTTAATTTGCAACCATATTCAACCAATTCTGTAAGCATCCTGATTACCAGTGTTTTGAACTGTGCATCTGATAGGTTGGTTATCTCTTTGTCGCTTAGTTGTATTTTCTCTGGAACTTTGATCTGTTCTTTCATTTAGGCCATTTTTTTTTGTCTCTGCGCACATGTTATGCAGTGAGGGGCAGAGCCTTAGTTGTCCACCAGGGTGGGGTAACCCATGTCGCTGGTTTGTGATGCTGTATGTGGGGGAAGGGCCTGAGAAGGAATAGTGCTGTTTGATTCGCTTTCTGACAGTTTTCAGTCACTTCCCCTGCTTCCCCCAAGCAAACTGGGCCTTTCTGGTGCTAATTCCCCTGTGGGCAGACTTGTGTATGTTCTAGGACCCTGTGGGTCTCTCCAACAAACTCTCCTGTGAGGCTGGGAGTCTCTCCTGCTGCTGCCTCAACCCCCACAGGTATTTTCAATCAGTGGTTTGAGGCTTTATTTCTCCGCTGGGACCCTGGGTTGCATGGTCTGTCTCACTCCCCAGTTGTTCCTCCTGGTTTGTCTGTGCGTGAATGTGGGACCACCCAGTCCACCAGACGCCACCTTGCTGGGTCTACCAGCTGCCGCCTTGCCGGCCAACTGCAGCCCTGCCTGCCCCGCTCCACCAGCCACTGCCTTGCCGTGAGTCTTCTCTGCCCCGGTTCCTGTCTCTGCCCCTCCTAGTGGTCTGGATGAATGTTTCCTCTTTAACTCCTTAGTTGTTGGACTTCCATACAGTTTGATTTTCTGTCAGTTCTGGTTGTTTTTTGTTTTTAAATTTTTGTTGTTCTTCTTTCAGTTGTGTGAGGAGTCCCAGTATATCTACCTACGCCTCCATCTTGGCCGGAAGTCTTGCCCCCCTTTTCTTTTTTATCATTTCAGGTCAGGCAGCCCAGACACAATAGGTATTTGTCTTTACGATCAAATACAGCACCTTACTTTTTTAAGCCCTGATTCCCTTTTCCATTGGCTGGTTTGAGTTTTGGTGCCCTTGGAGTCACTTTGACCCTGGACAGTTCCTAGTGCCCTGCCTGGTATCTCCGCATCCTGAGCAGCTGGCTTCTCTGACATTGGCCGCCCTCCGGAACCTCGGCCCCAGGAGTTAGCTGCAAGTCCATTCCCCACATTCAAAGAGAAGTCCACCCACCCTTCCATTATTTATCCTAAAAAAAAAAAGTGCTCCCACCCCAACTGGTGCTGTGGATTATTGGAAGTAAAAGTATAGATGATAAAAAGGGAAGCAAGGCAGGGATGGAGAAAGAAGTAGTGAAGGAATAAAGAAAGCAAAATACCTCAAAATACATAGTGCACAGTTGGAAAGAAGAGAACGCTGAAGTCAGAAGAAGAGAACAAAAAGGAGGAGAGTAGTTAAAAGATAAGAAAGAGAGAGATGAAGAAACACTTGGCTGGAAGAAAGGAACAATAAATAGAATCTGCTCCAGAGCCATCTTTGTGGCTATTGACTTCTGGTTAGCTTTGAACTTGAATACATAGCTGTGAATAAAAGGCAAGATGTCTGTGCACAATTCACAGAGTAAAAGCCTCCACTTAATAGAGCCCAACTATTCCGGACTATTAAATTAGCCAGAATGCTTTAGCTATACTTTACCTTTAGGGGAAAGATGGAAACAATCAGAGTAAAAAGCTACTGTTAGAATTTAAGAAAAAACACAAAAAAACCAACATGCTGTATCTCCAGTACAGATACACACATAATTAGTGCCAAATAGAATCACCATTGCTAAGTACTGGGCTCAGTTTCCAAAAATCACACTGGACAAGGGGACCCATAATCAGAAAAATCTTACCTATGTGATCAAAATTATTCTTCAAGCAATGGCCCCAAATACCATAAACATATAATGGTTACCATTTATCAATCACTTATAATTACTCCTACAACAACGCTGCAAGGTGAGGACTATGACTCCCATAGGCGGGGATAAAGGCACCGCGGCCAAGGAAGATGGACAAACTGCCCCAAGGGCACACACTTAGTTCCTGGGATGGGTTCTAGAGCCCGGTCTTTTCCCTAGGCCACACCTAGCTCTAAGCACAAGTGTGCAAGTGCACACACACACACACACACACTACCCTCTCATTGTAGTTGACGCAGTTTTGCTACAGTAGAACAATAAACACAGAAAGTCTAAGTTTCTTATCCACAAAGCCTGAAGCAAAATCATGCTTTGTGTTCAATTCATAGAATTGTAGGATTCCAGGGCTGGCAGGGACCCAGGGCCGTGTCGTCCCCTCCTCTCTCTCTCTCTCTCTCTCTCTCTCTCTGCAGATGAGCTAAACCACCCTTAGTAAATTGAAAGGCCCAAAGTGACAGTGTTAGTCACTATAGTAAACCAGAAAATTAATTTAACGCAAAATCCCCATTTTTTGAAAAATATCTATCCCTGACGGTTTTCTTGTGTCCTGGAAGGGACCTTCTTCTTTCCCAGAGGGCCTCTTGGCTGCTCTCACACCAACACAGTGGGGGCTGTGAAGTCTTCCAAATGCACCATCTTCCCTCCCTCCAGAGGTGGGCAGGGCACAGGAGGACTCCCTGGGGCTGTTGGGGTGCAGGGAGGGGGAGCCCCAGGAGGTCTGTTTGGCAGACCACAGCTTTGCTAAGAAGCTATGTGGCAGAAACTAAATCAGCAGTCCCCCACTCTTTGCTTGATACTATTACTTTTATAATCTATGGTTCCCCTTAAATACAGTGTACCATAACAAGCTTATAATTCAAAACACATTTGGACAAAATGTAAAATCCGTACTGTACAAGCCCAGGGATATAAGAAGCAATGTTCCGTTCAGGCCTCCTATTGAAAGCAGACGACGCTTCTTCAAATAATCTGACGTTTCGTGTCTGCTTGCCTTCACCCTCTGCCTTCCCCACTCGCTGTTGTCCTATCGGTCAACTGTTAGGTTTCACACGGGCCCTCGGGCTGGTATGTGAACACATGGGAAGCCCTTGTTTTCTTTCAGGACAGATATTCCCCGCTGTGGTTTTCCTGGGTTTGAACTATTTTTATTATTTACTTTATGTTGCCATGGAGATGGGGAGATCACAGATGTTAAGAGTTGAAATCTAGGGCCACAGGAGACATTTGTCATTGTGCTTGGTATGAAGTGGGCTCTTGTTCCCCGTGTCTGCAGTGCCCCATGTTTATTTTATAAAGAAGGTACTAATGAGGACTCGAGCCTAATGAATAATGTGAAACCCTGCTTCACCCCCACAGCCCACGTTTTCCATGGCGGTGAGCGATCTTATTGGCGAGCAAGGTGGGGCTCGTGAAAACACAGGGATTAGCGGCTGTCCGTCAGCTTTTTTCCCCGGTAGGAAACCGAAGGGATGCATCAGAACAAGGGAGCCATTCATCATCCTTTCCCAGGCCCCTGCAGAAGAGACACTCTTCCAACTTATTCCAACCATGCCCTGCAAGGAAACAAAGAACGTGGGGGCTCACCAGGGTGCTGCCACCATCGCGGATGAACGTTTGCGGGTGACCAGTGAACGGAGTGTGGGGCTGAGCAAAGTTAAATACGGTGGGCGAAACTACGGCAAAACTCGGGCTACATGCTGAAAACCATACTGCTTAGTTACAACCCAGAGTAGAGGTTATCAAAAAAATCTGTATTATTTTTAAGGTTTTGTGGAGCTCGAAGTATAACTGACTTGGAACAGAGATAAAAACAAGGAGGCAAAAACTCACTGCAGGTGACTGTAGTGATTGAGTCTGAACATTCTGGCCACTGAGCAAGTACCTTATAGAATTTACCCCCCTAAGGGTCAAGCAAGGAAACTGGTGGGTGCTCTCACTTTATCCAAACCTGATTGAAGTTCTTTTTTTTTTTAAGATTTAATTTATTTATTTTTAGATGGGAAGGGAGGGAGAGAGAAAAAGAGGGAGAGAAACATCAATGTGTGGTTGCCCCTTGCATGCCCCCTACTGGGGACCTGGCCCACAACCCAGGCATGTGCTCTGACTGGGAATCGAACCAGCGACTCTTTGGTTTGCAGGCCAGCAACTCAATCCACTGAGCCACACCAGCCAGGGCTTGATTGAAATTCTTAATAGCTCCCTTCTGCACACATACAAGGCCATTGATGTCCAAACAAAACAGGTTAACATCCAACAATGACAAAAGACTGCCCCCACCACAACTCCAGTGCTTTGAGAAATCTCTTCTCAGATTTCTCCAAAAAATCCGAGTTGGTAGTTGGCAGTTGCCCTCTCCGACTACCAAGTTCTTTTGCTTGATCCCCTCTTACATCTCACTCTTCCTAGGAGACTGTTCCTCCCCAAGTGGAGGATTTTAAATAATGTACTCAATCTAGAAGCTTGGGTTTCAAAATAAATCCGCAGGCACTTATAACCAAGACTGCTCTCTCTCCCAGTTTTGTGCTCGGAAGCTCTAATCAACTTCAATGTGGTTCTGTGAAAACAGGAAGGAAGACAAACTGGTACCAAATAACAGGCCCACATTCTATGAACATCTATACAGTTAGTATCAAATTTTCTCTCCATTCTAAGCAGAATGTTCTCTTGTAGGTGTTGTTCATGTACCGAAAGGAGGTGAAGAGAATTGCATTTATGGATTCTTATCTACAAAGAGTCTGAATTATTATCATTTTTTGTTTAAGCTGTAACTTAACCATGTTATTTACTGACTACATTGGTAAAATCCGAAATAGAAATCTCTATGTTTATGTGTTTTTAGTCTTTAAAAAAAATCTTGAATTCTCTACAGACAGTCAGCCTGAGAAACCCTCAGGTTCAAAGAAAACGCCTTGCAACCACGGCATCCCACCCCCAGACCCCATGGGGGCGGGAGGGTCCCCCACTCAGGGCGTGGCCAAGCTGGGAGCTGGGTTCCTCCAGGGCTGTCTGCTGCTCTGCAGTGTACCCTTCCTCCTGCCTTATCACATCCCATCCCCTTCCTCTTCCTTCATTCTCAGGATCAAAGCAGGAACATTTAGTTGTGTAGCATGAACTGTGTTGAACAGAAATGCGTTGCATGGAAATGAAATGTGTTTCATTTTCGTTGTGGCGCTTTATCTGCGGCTGTGAGCAAGGTGACAGGGCTACTCTGATTTCCCAAGTGGGCTTTTGCAGGTTATTAGAGTGAAAGTGGTCCTTAGGGGTGATGCTATTCTGTGTGACATTCTAAAGATGACTACATGACACTACGTGTGCATCAAAACCCACTGAACTGTACGGCACAAAGAGTGAACCCTAACGTAAAGTATGGACATCAATGAATAATAGTGACCAGTGTCGGTCCATGAGTCTTAAGAAGTATACCACACCAATGCACCTTGTTAAGACCAGGGGAAACTGTGTGGGTTCAGGGGAAGGGTACATAGGAATCTGTACGTTCTGCTCAGTTTTTTCTGTAAACCTAAAAATGCTCTAAACAATAAAATCTATTATATATATATTATATATATATACATATATGCACATATATCTATTATATATAAAAATATATGTATGTATACATATTATACACACACACATATATTTATAACTACAGTGGCATAACCTTGTGGTATTCAAGTGATAATGTGGTAATAGAGTTTCTTTACCAACAGCAGTAAGCACAAACAAACACCAGTGATTTCTTACCTCATGTGGCTTTGACATTAAGTGTGAAAAAGTAAATTTTAGAACTGATACTCATATTCTTCATATCCAACATGAAAGTGTACAATGTAAATACTATTTCTGAAGAAAATTGACCATTTGTATGGCACTGTTCAACACAGTTCTGTAAGAAGCTGTCGTCTTATCAAGAGCTAGTACACACCTACCCAACGTACAATGAAAACTAAATTAACCTTGGTAATGTTTCCAAAATGTACTGTTCTTCTGAGTGTTTCCCTGCCATTGTTTTCCAATGGTCTGTTCAGCTAGCTTATATTTTTTGCCAGTTTACTTGATGGTATATTAATAGCTGACCTAAAAATCCAACATCTTCTTCTTCTGGTATGTACATGCCAAAGTTTTAGAAAGTAACAAATCTTTCTCATATTTTCTACATGAATTTATAATACCAAGGCAAGCAGAGTCTTGTCTGCTAGATCCATACTGATTTCACAAAATCTCAGCCTTTGAATGAATTCATCGAGCTTACTGGGTGCCCATTCTTGCATTTCACACTGTAGTCTCGTCAGAATGGTAGAGGTTAAGGCTTTATAGTAGCCAGTGTCATTGTCATAATGGAACGTTGACTACTGTTGTCCCTGATGGGACATTCCATTCTCTCTCACAGAGCGCATCTGCTTAGAATGGTGCTGCATGTGAATTTTCATTGTCAGGTTTAATCTTAGTTCTTTTTCAGTTTTCTTAGAAGAGTACTCTCCAGACTGACTGTAAGAGGTGTCAATGGCCTTATTCTTACTCTCACTATACTCCCGTTTCAACATACCACCGTAGCTTGGCAGGCATCACAGGCTATGTTGCAAATGTTTGCTGCATGAGTATGTCTACTAACTCTTAGCACCATAAAAGGTGAAGCCCAATGACAAGTGACTATCACCACGCCTCTTGTAGTGGCATGACTTTCTGAGAACACATTCCACATGTGGTCTTTGTGTTCTGGGCAGGTGCTTCCTTCTGGTCAAACTCATTATTATTTTTTATGGTTTTCCTTGTTATACACATAATTATTTCATCCCACTTGAGGGTGGACAAATGTAAACATAAACATAACCCCTCTCACACACATACCTGTACGTGCATGCATGACATTTGTAAACATGAAGGTCGAAGCATAGAAACTTGATTCATTGAAACTGCTCTGCTGTGACACCATCATGATGCAATGCATTACCATCCCCTGTCATTGTACCACGGATTTCCACCCGCAAGGAGAGCACATGCTGAACATCTGCACCCCGAACCTTGCCCAGTGTTTAATGGAGCATGTCACCCCCATGTTAATGAAGAGGCACACTTGGAATGATTTACCCTGGGGGACAGGCACAGGCCTGAATTCAAGAACAGATCCGGGCAGTGCTACAAGCTCCGTTCCAAGGCACAATGATAAGACATTCAAACGTAGACTCGGAGACATGAAGAGAAATGCAATTTCCAGGACTGAACTAACCCACGCTCACAGAGCAGTATAAGTCACTGTAGTGGTGGTCTCTGATACGTTAGAATCTGGTGCAGGGCAAATTAGAGCGCGTGTTTATCATAGTTTCTTTGTCAGTAGTACAGTATACATACTCTAAGACGAAGCTGGGGTTCTATGTTTGAAGAACGTTTGCAGCAAGGCTTAGCCTTGCCCGGTTGTTAACATAGGACGACGCAGGAAGGGAACTGAGCCAAACAGGGGAATGAAGCCCCTCCCCTGCTAGGCAACCGAAACCTCAGAGGTGCAGATAGTAGTGGCCTGAGAAGGGTGGTGAGGGCGGAGCAAGATCTTCTCTATAGAATTTTCAGAGTGAGAAGCAGACAGACCGAAACTGTAAGAGGGGGGATCCCAAAGGACTGGAAAGATCCCGCTAGAGGAGGGGCACGTGGGCCAGGAGATGCAGGAAGACGCTGAGCCTCCCTCGCCACGGCTGTGCAGTACCCTGCGATGGGGTCAGACCTTCTTCCTCTCCTCCAGCCCGCCCTTCCCAGTTCTAGGCATTTCTGCTTGCCGCTGTTTGGAGTCATCTGAAATCCTTCCATTTCCACGTTTTCTCTTCACTTCATTAGCTTAGGTGTGTATTTCTCCAACTAGTGTTCCCTGGGCCGTCTCTCCCTAGGAAAACATTTTTTTTCCACCTGGGATTACTATGAAGTTAAAGTAAATTAAATGAAGTTTTTTCTTACTGCAGGATATTAAACCTTTACTACGCTAATGTTTCTTGGGAATTTCGAAGGGAGGATAGAATATGTTGTTTGCTATGCTCATTCAGTATAGAAAACTATTTATGAGTACCTGTGAATATCTCCCAAAACTCATGCCTCACAAAACAGGGTCTGAGATATACTGCACCTCCTCTCAGTCACCTGTCACAGCTTGTCATTCCCAATTCTCTCCGCAGATGGGGGAGGGGGGTTTGATACCGGGGAGCCAATCACACTGTCAGTTAAGCCCCATAAGAGGAAATTGTTTACTACAGTTATTTCCAGGTGAGAGAAATAGGACCTACGTCAGATAAAGTTTGGACTGCAGGGGAGAGTAACAATTCGGTGCAGGTTCTAGGAAGGCAGGGAAGAAAACTCTCAAAGAGGATATGCACAGGGTGCCTAGGGACAAGGAATAAAAAAAACGGGAGAGGGAAAAGTGAACCCAAATGTTGCCTGTTCCCTAGTGCTGACTTACTTGGTGGTAATATCAAGAACTCTCCGGAATTTCCTTTATCAATGTAAAAGGTGGCATTCAAGCTCCTTTCACATTTTTGTACCTTTACCTGGTACCCCTTGTGACCTATACCTGGGAGCCTTACGTATGATAGACTCTCAGCAAAGACGGGGATGAATTGCCCGAATGAGTGAGTGAGTGAGAGTGGCCCTAGGACACATTGTGAAACCAATACACAGGTTTATTTTCAAGTATGTGTTCTCCTCTCCCGGGCTTCAGTGCCTTTCTTCTCTTTCCACTGTGAAAACTTAACACTAAGACGTGTCTGATTCTGCCGTAAAGAGCCCCCTTCTCAGGGGTGGGTAGTTACCGAAACCGAGTCCCATCTTAACGGAAAGGCAGACACTCTGACTCCATGGTGGGAAAGCTCTCTGAGCATCTGAGTCTCCCCAGACTGCTGCAGTTTCACCACTGAAGAGGAAACCCAGTCTCACGTCAGTCCTGAGAACACACAGAACTGACATAATAATCCGGTAACCCACTACCTTTTGCTTCTCCTTTCACTCCAGCAGACCCTCCAGGGGTTGTCCCAGACGGGACATTATCCCGGGGACACAGCTCCTGTGCCCTGAGCAGGAATGTGGCTGCTCTGTGGGTGACTCCGGCACATGCCAGGGACAGAAAGCAATGCATGGATCCAATTGAAACCACAGGGGGGAATTCTGGTGGTCAGGACGTAATTACCCAGCAATCTGAGCATTCATCTTCCAGGTCCCATCTCTCCAACCAATCCATAATCAAAGCAGAGCATTATGGCTGTGCCAAGACAGATTCCAGACTAAATACTTTAATTTAAAAAGAAGATATTGTTGGCTAGACCTCCAAGTGATACAGATGAGAGAAGTGTCTGATGAAGTAAAAGGTTAGGAGATTTGTGCTGGTTTCTTGATGTTTAAACTATGCAGAAAGGAATATACTTCAGGCATTGTTTGAAGGATTAGAGAGAGAAAAGGGCAGCTAGAGCAAGTCTCCCCCCAGCCTCCCTCGGGACTTCCTTTTCCCCTCTCTCCCTCCCTCCTTCACTCCCTCCCTCCTTCTCTCTCCTTTTCCATTTTTAATTTGATGTTTATATACCAGGAACTGTATTAAGGCTACAAAGGTAAATAAAACATGGTTCCTGCTCCGAATCTATCCAATAATCAATCCCCTTTCTATTTGCTCCTTCATAGACCTTCCCTGAGCATTCTTCTCCATTCTCCCCGTCTCTACTACCCCTACACTTTACATAACAGCCACATTTGTCAGGGTTCCCCAGAGAGACAGAGCCAATAGGATATCTGTATCTATAACTATATCATCTACAGCTACAGGGTCCAGCACAAACAATGTCCCTCTCATCACAAAATCGTTTATTACAAAATCAGTTACGTGTCATTCTGTACCATGACAATATTACACTTGAGCACACCATATGACATTTTAGGTGAAATGTTCAAATTTAAAACTAAAAATTTTTACACTCATATTATTACCCTACCAACCACACTCAAGCAGGCCTATTTCTGCTGGACCCTGTACATATCTATATATAGATTTTTTTGAGTGAGAGAGAGAGATTTTTAGGAATTGACTCCCATGGTTGTGGGAGCTGGCAAGTCCAAAGTCTTCAGAGCAGGCTGGCAAGCCAAAGACCCAGGCAATAGTTGATGTAGTTCAAGTCCAAAGCTGTCTAGACATAGAATTTCCTCTTCCTTAGGGAGATCTGTCTTTTTTCTCTGAAGGCCTTCAACTGATGAGATGGGGCCCACCTGCATTATGGACAACAATCTGCTTTACTCAAAGTCTACTTATTTCTATGGGAATCACACCTAAAAAAAGTACTTTCACAGTGACATCTAGACGGTGTGTTGACCGCATGCCTGGGTCCCATGGCCCTACCTAGTTAGCACATAAAGCCAGCACACAGCCCCTCCCACCATCATCACCAGGATCCTCCCTACATTCCCGTGGTGATTCTCCTCCTCCCTCCTTGTTCTCCCATCAGACTTCCTACTTTCACAAGAACACTGAGGGGATGATGAGAACGGTTAACATCTACTGAACTTTTACTACTTGCCAGACATGATGCCAAGCATTGCATGAATTTCTTACTAGACTGTCACAAAAGCTCTATGAAGTCAGCGCTGTTATTATTACCTTCTCTCACCCAGAGTGGCTAGGCACGTTACCCGAGGTCCTATAGCTGGTGCTTTATAGGGCAGGGATTGAGATCCAGCCTGCCAGACACCAGAGCCCATGGTATTAACTCCTAGCCCGCCTGCCTCCTTTGATATGCAAGGGGTTACAACCAAAGGCACCCCACTGCCCCCTTCCACTCTCAAGGACCAGTTCCGGATTGTTAAAGTCCCTGGGCATGAGAGGCTGGGGCTGCCAGTTCTGCTGGACTCCATGGGACAGAACAGGGAACACACGGGGGGCACAGCAGAGGACACCAGTGAGCGCCACCATGGGGTGTTATCTCCAGAACACACGATTCTCTGGAGCACAGAGGTGCAGGGAAGTGCCGACCCAGTGGGACCCAGGGAAAGGCTCCCTGACCCCTGTGGTCAGACCACTGCTGACCCACTGCGGTGAGCCGCTCTACAGCCATGTACAATCATTCTGTAGGGGGATGTTTAATGACGGGCAAGTGCTCATAATAGAGTAAATTATAAGGCCACTGTATAGCAGTGTGTAAATATAAGCTCATTAAAAGCATGTATTACATACTTATACATATATAACATATAAGTAGAGGGTGGGGCAAAAGTAGGTTTGCAGTTGTAAGTATGCAAAGCACAGTTTATTCTTTTTTTTAAAGATTTTATTTATTTATTTTTAGAGAGGGAAGGAAGGGAGAAAGAGAGAGAGAGAGAGAAACATCAATGTGCGTTTGCTGAGGGCCGTGGCCTGCAACCCAAGCATGTGCCCTGACTGGGAATCGAACCTGCGATGCTTTGGTTTGCAGCCCGCGCTCAATCCACTGAGCTACGCCAGCCAGGGCTAGTTTATTCTTGTATTATTGTTTATTAACTATGGTGTCACTTTCCATGTGAACAATTGTAAACCTACTTTTGCCCTACCCCATAAGTACATACATAGAAAAAAGGACTAAAAAAGAGAGGCTCAGAAATAAAGTATGATAATGGGTGATTTTATTTTATCCTTTATACTTCTCTTCAATTTCAAATTTTCCTGTAAATATATTTTATTGAAAAATGCAAGGTATTGTATTTTGTGATATTTTTTGCACAAATCAAACAGCAGCCACTATTTTATTTTTATTTTATTACAACATATCACCTGCACACAGTATTATGTGTTCGCCATCGCAGGTCAGGTCTCCGTCCATCACCGTTTAACCCCCTACGCCTTCGTCCACCTCCCTCCACCTCCCTTCCCCCACAGTCACCAACGGTGTTGTTTATGGCTCCTAGTTTTTTCTCTTTTTCTTTCTTTTTTTTACTCAATCCCTCCACCTCCCCACCCAACAGCTGTCAGCCTGCTCTCTACCTACAAGTCTGTCTCTATGTTGCTTATTAGTTCATTTTGTCCGTTAGATTCCACATATGAGTGAAATCATATGGTACTTCTCTTTCTCTGACTGGCTTATTTCACTCAGCATAATGTTCTCCATGTCCACCCATACTATCTCAAAGGGTAAGATTTCCTTCTTTTGTCATGGCCGAGTAGTGTTCTATCATGTTACTGTACCACAGCTTTTTTATCTACTCATCTACTGATGGACATTTGGGCTGCTTCCAAATTTTGGCGACTGTAAATAATGCTGCAATGAAAACGGTGGGTGCATATATTCTTTTGAATTAGTGTTTCAAGTTTCTTTGGATATATTCTCAGAAGTGGAATCACTGGGTCATAAGGCAGTTCTATTTTTAATTTTTGAGGTAACTCCATACTGTTTTCCCACAGTGGCTACACCAATCTGCATTCCCACCAACAGTGCATGAGGGTACCCTTCCGCACTAAGGGTCCACGTCCTCTCCAGCATTTGTTATTTGTTGGTTTATTGATGATAGGCATTCCAACAAGTGTGAGGTGATATCTCATTGTGGTTTTAATTTGCATTTCTCTAATGATTAGTGACTTTGAGCATCTTTTCATATGCCTACTGGCCATCTGTGTGTCCTATTTGGAGAAGTTTCTAGTGAGGTTCTTTGTCCATTTTTTAATTGGCTTGTTTGGGTTTTTTGGTGTTGAGTTTCATAAGTTTTTTTATAAATTTTGGATATTAACCTCTTATGAGATGCATCATTGGCAAATGAGTTCTTCCATTTAGTGAGTTGTCTTTTCTTTTGTTGGTAGTTTCCTTTGCTGTGCAAAAAACTTTTTAGTTTGATATAGTCCCTTTTGTTTATTTTTATTTTTGTTCACCCACCCAAGGCAATGTACCAAAAGCATATTGCTACACGAAATGTCCAAGATTTTACTGCTTATGTTTTTTTCCAGGATTTTTATGGTTTTGAGTCTAATATTCAAGTCTTCAATTCACTTTTAGTTTATTCTTATGTATGGTGTAAGGAGGTGATCTAGTTTCATTTTTTGGCAATTTCCCAAAACCATTTATTGAAAAGACTGTCTCTACCCCACTGTAAGTGTTTGCCTCCTTTGTCAAATGTTAATTGACCGTAAAAGCTTGGGTTTATTTCTGGGCTCTCTATTCTGTTCCATTGATCTATGTGTTGGCTTTTCTGCCAGTACCATGCTCTTTTGATTAGTATAGTTTGATATCAGGTAGCATGATTCCTTCAATTTTGGTCTTCTTTCTCAGGATAGCTGTCAGTATTTGGGGTCTTTTGTGGTTCCTTATACATTTTTGGAATGTTTGTTCTAGCTCTATGAAAGACACCATTGGTATCTTGTTAAGAATTGCATTGAATCTGTAGATTGGCTTGGGCAGTATAGACATTTTAATGATGTTAATTCTTCCTATTCATGAATACGGTATATGCCTCCATTCATTTGTATCTTCTTCAGTTACTTTCTTCAGTGTCATAATTTTTTGAGTGCAGGTCTTCTATATCCATGGTTAAACTTATTCCTAGATAATTTATTTTTTGAAACAGTTGTGAATGGGATTGTCTTCTTAGTTTCCTTTTCTGATAGTTCATTATTGGTGTATAAGAATACAACTGTTTTCTGGGTATTTCTTTTGTATCCTGCCAGTTTACTGAATTCATTTATTAGTTCTAATAGTCTTTTGGTGGAATATTTGTGATTTTCTATATACAATATCATGTCATCTGCAAATAATGACAGTTTTATTTCTTCCTTTTCAATTTGGTTGCCTTTTATTTCTTCTTGTCTGATTGCTGTGGCTAGGACTTCCAGTACTACGTTGAATAAGAGTGGCGAAAGTGAACAAACCTGTTTCCAGATTTTAATGGAAACGCTTGGAGTGTTGCCCATTGAGTATGATGCTGGCAGTGGATTTGTCATGTATGGCCTCTATTATGTTAAGGTATGTCCCTTCTATTCTCACTTTACTAAGAGTTTTTATCACAAATGGATGCTGGATTTTATCAAATACTTTTCCTGCATCTATTGATATGATCATGTGGTTTTTATACTTCATTTTGTTTACGTGGTGTATCACATTTATTGATTTGTGCATATTGTACCATCCTTGCATGTCCAGAATAAATCCCATTTTATTATGGTGTATGATATTTTTGATGTGTTCCTGAATTTAGTTTGCTAATATTTTATTGAGGATTTTAGCATCTATGTTTATCAGGGATATTGGCCTATCATTTTCTTTCTTCGTAGTGTTTTTATCTAGTTTTTGAATTAGGTAACACTGGCCTTGTAAAGTGAGCTTGAGAGACTTCCCTTCTCTTGAATTTTTGGAATAGTCTGAGAAGGATAGGTGTTAGTTCTCCTGAGAATGTTGGCTAAAATTCACCTATGAGGCCATCTGGTCAGGACTTTTATTTTGGGGGAGTTTTTGAAAAGTTACTATTTCAGTTTCACTAGGTGTTATCCATCTATTCAGATTTTCTGATTATTTTTCTGATTTAGTTTGAGAAGATTTTGTATTTATAGGAATTTATCCATTTCATCCAGAATGTTCAATTTGTTGGCATACAGTTGTTCATAATATTTTCTTACAATCTCTTGTACTTCTGTGGAGTCAGGTGTTACTTCTCCACTTTCATGCCTGATTTTATTTATTTGTGTCCTCGCTCACTTTTTCTTGATGAGTCTGGTTAAAAGTCTGTCAACCTTGTTTACCCTTTCAAAGAACAAACTTTTGTTTCCATTGATCATTTGTATTGTGTTTTTAGTCTCTATTTTGCTTATTTCTGCTGTGAACTTTATTATTTCCTTTCTCTACTCACTTAGGGCTTTCTTGGCTGTTCTTTTTCTAGTTCCTTTAAAGTGTAAAGTTAGATTGTTTCAGCTTTTTCTTGTTTCTTGAGGTAGGGCTGTAATGCTATGAATTTCTCTCTTAGGGCTGCTTTCACTGTGTCCCTTAGGTTTTGAGTTGTTTTGTTCTCATCTTCATTTGTTTTAATGTATCTTTTGATTTTTTTCATTTCATTGTGGATCCATTCATTGTTTAGTACCACATTATTTAGCTGCCATGACTTTGTGTATTTTTTAGTTTTTTTCTTGTTATTGATTTCTACTTTCATAGCATTATGTTCAGAGAAGATGCTTGATATGATTTAAATCTTCTTAAATTTACTGAGACTTGTTTTTTTTGTCTTAACATATGGTCTCTCCTAAAAAATATTTCATGTCCACTTGAAAAGAATGTATATTCTGCTGCTTTGGGGTGAAATGCTCTGAAGATATCAATTAAATCCATTTGCTCTAGTGTGTCATTTAAGGCAGTTATTTCCTTGTTGATTTGCTGTCTGGAAGATCCATCCACTGATGACAGTTGGGTGTTAAAGTCCCTTACTATGGCTATATTACTGTCGATCTCTCCTTTTACATCTATTAATATTTGCTTTATATATTTAGGTGCTCCTATGTTGGGTGCATAAATGTTTACAAGGATTACATCCTTTTGTTGTATCACACCCTTTATCATTATGTAGCGTCCTTTTTTGTCTCCTATGATAGCTTTTGTTTTGAGTCCATTTTGTCAGACATAAGTATTTTTATTCCAGCTTTTTTCTCCCTTTCCGTTTGCATAAAATAACTTTTTACATCCCTTTACTTTTAGTCTGTGTGTATTGTTTGTTCTGACTTGGATCTCTGGTATGCAACATATATATATATAGTTTTTGTATCCATTCAGCTACCCATGTCTTTTAATTGGGTCACCAAATATAGGCTGAGCATTGTTCTATAAACTGAAAGGTCAGTGGTTTGATTTCTCATAGGGGCACATGCCTGGATGGCAGGTTCCATTCCCAGTCAAGGCATGGATTGGTCCCTGGTCAGACCACAGACAGAAGGGAGCTGATTGATGTTTCTCTCTCACATCAATGTTTCTCTCTCTTTCTTTCTACCTCCATTCCCCTCTCTCTAAATAATTCATTCATTCATTCACTAAAAAGGCTAGTGGTATAATAGGAACAATAGCATTATTAAAAACACAGGGCAGATCTGAAGGCATTTAGATATGAACTCTTTCTGAGCAATTTGACCCTAACCCTACCTACTTTAAAAATTAAACCTTACAAATGATAGGCTCAGACAGATCTGTACTGAGATTAATGGTCACAGATGGGTGTCAGTCCCTAAGGAGATAAGGTGCCTTGCCCAGGAGGGCTCAGCTCTCCCAAGAGAAACCTAATAGAACAAAGGTGTTTGGCTTAATGACAATAATTTTTATTGCCAAAATATTTTCCATTCTTTAATCAGAGCCTCATCCAGAGGGAACTTCAGATGCCTGTCGGCGTACTTTCCATTTTAATCTCCACCTCCCTCTCATTTTAGTCTCTGCAGCATTCCTGCGCTTTGCAAGCAGTTAAGAAAAACCTGGGAATGGTCAAAGTCTTTGTCAAACTATCACCGTTTTATTAACCCTTCATATTGTAACAGTGTGACTGAGTTTTTAACCCACACTCCAGAACTAATGCAACAAATGAGAAGTGTCTCCTTTGTGAAGACAAAAACTTACTGCAATTAATTTTCATGGATCCAAACATTTTGGGAAATCTTTGTGTGAAATTACTTTAAAGGCTACTAATATCCCTTTAAATGACAATTAAGAAATAATCATACCACGTATTGTACTATTTATATATTATCCCATTCATACTCAAAACATCCCCAGTACTTTGTATCACTTCCACGGCATGGAGAAACCAAGGCCCTGAGCTATAAAGTTACTTGCCAAGAACGCAGAGCAGGCAAATAAAAGACCGGAACTTCTGGCTTCAACTAGAGGATTCCTTTCACTTCTCAACATCTATTTTATCTCTTTGAAAATGGCTTACACTTTGGAAACAGTTATAAGTCATTTAGACCAAAGTCTTGTGAATTAAGGGGTCCCCCATCAACGGCTAATGAAGTGTTGAATGTGTCCAGTCCACAGAGCGGCCCGTGTGTGTCTTCATGCCGTTTGAGGAGACTAGCCAATGAAGAGCCAGTGGTCCCTGTTGTCATCAATCGGGGTAGTGCTCACCTTCGGTCAAAAGCTGATGTGTCACTTTAACGTAGCGAGACTGACTGTGTGTGTGTGTGTGTGTGTGTGTGTGTATGTGGATTAAACCTGCTCTGAAGATCTCCATTAATATCCATCTCATTGAAGATACCAGGGACTTTTTAGATGTTAGACAATGTATGACCACTCACAGACAGAAGACTGATTTCAGGCTGAGTTTACCAAGGTCACATTACTGAAAACTAATCTGAAACACTGAAAGTGATGTTGTTGTGTGTTAGTTCATTAACCTGCTAGTCTGGGTATATATGCGTACGACTATCAAAGCCTTACTGTTGCCTCTCATTAACAGCTTCAGAGTCAGAGTGAGGATTGACATTCAGATGCCATGAGTTCCATATTCTACTTGACCTTTACCTCCTTTTAAAATATATTGCCTTTGGCTTGAAGAGAGTTTTCTTCATTGGTTTTGCCATAAATATATTACTTAGGAGCTGTTTAACAGAGTTCCTTCCTGGGCATGCCTTCATAATGTTACAGCCTGGCTTATACTCACTTATATTTGGAGCCACTTTTCACTGGGCCACATGGATGATTTTTTCCCACATATTATGCCTGAGCCAGAAAATATAGTAAACCTTGAATCAAACAGCAGGATTCTTATAGGCTAAGCAGTATCAAATTAGATGGGTGGATCTGGACCAAGGAGAAAGGAATCCTCTGCACCAACCAATGATATGATTCCTTACTATTCTCTAGCAATAAATTTAAATTTAAAGTCACTAGTAAATTTTATACCAGAGCATTTAAAAATCAAAAGGATAAATGAGAAGTCTCATGATTCTAAGTACTTGAATTTATTAACTTCTACTGTGTAGCTTCCATGCTTCTAAACCCAGGCAGCACAGCGGTGGTCCCCAAACTTGCCTTTTGCTAAAGTTTTCACTGACTCACAGAACAATGAGAAAAATGTATGCACATAATATGATATAATCACATTGTGCATAAATGCACAGATAGATTTACTTATGAGTTGGTGTACCTTAGTTAAGCTAAATAATAATGTATCTCTAGCAAACCACCCCCAGTATTAGTAGCTTAATAAAATAAAGTCTTATTTCTCAGTCCTCTCACAGTCCACGAAGGTGAGGACTGTTCCATTGCTCGCTCTGGGACTCAAGCTCCTTCTGTTCAGGGGTTCTGACGTCTTCTAGGGCGTGGGAAAGAAGGGTGGGGAGGGCACCTCTGCTCCTAGCCCCCTGCTCAGAGAAGGCATGCAACCCTCGTGCACTTCCATCAGGGAGAACTAGTCATTTCATCCCATGTACTGGGTGGGGGCTGAAGATCCAGTCCTGCAGTGGATCATGGGAGGGAAGAACACAGACACCAGCCAGACCCTTAGGCCACAACGTGAAGGCTATCTATTAACCTTTCCTGGAAAGAAGTTTCTCTTTTTCTTAGTTTATTTTCTTATTTTTTCTGTATTTTATTTTTAAATTTAATTTAACTTTTAAAAGATTTTATTTATTTAACTTTAGAGAGAGGGGAAGGAAAGGAGTGAGAATGGGAGAGAAACACCAGTGTGCAAGAGATACATTGATTGGTTGCCTCTTGTACACCCGCAGCTGGGTACCTGGCTGGCAACCCAGGCATGTGCCCTGACTGGGAATTGAACCAGCAACCTTTCAGTTTGCAGACCGGCACTCAATCCACTGAGCCACACCAGCCAGGGCATTGTGGTTTTGATTTGTTTTTCCCTGATGAATAGTGATATTGAATATCTTTTCAAGTGTTTGTGGGCCATTTGTATATCTTCTTTGGAGAAATACCTATTCAAGTTCTTTGCCCATTTTTGAATTGAGTTGTTTTTATTATTGTTGAGTTTTATGAGTTCCCATATATTCTGGATATTAATCCCTTACCAGATATATGATTTGCAAATACTTTTTCCAATTCTGTGGGTTGCCTTTTTACTCTATTGATAGGGTCTTTTGTGGTACAAATTTCAAAACTTTTCATGCAGCCCAATCTGTGTATTTTTTTATTTTCTTATCTGTGCCTTTGGTGTCATGTCCAAGAATTCACTGCCAAATCCAACATCATAAAGTTTTTGTCCTATGTTTTCTTCTGAGAGTTTTATAGTTTAGGTCTTTGGTTCATTTTTAGTGAATTTTTATATATGATGTTAATAAGGGCACTTACCTAATACAGATGCTCTTTGAAACTGCAAAACATTTTTCCGATATTCCTTCTACAAACTCTGACAGCTACGTAAGTGCAGGAAGATCCCCACCCCCCCAAAAAAAAACCACTCATTTTTTCCCCATTTTTTGACTGGTAGGAATAAATACGTCTTTCTAGCATTCTCCACTCAAACCATCAAATGTCGTGATATCAGTAACATTGTATTTACAAAAGATTTCCTAATACGTATTACTGCTTAGGTAGAAGCAGCTGTTACCCATGGACACTTTTTAGTTATGTTACTATCCCCGGCTAACCTGGTTCCCCTGGGATGGTCTCCACCTGTCATTAAAGAAGCATATTGTGACCTGTCTATGCCCAGGGAGTCTCGGACGTCGTCACTAGCACCAGAAATGCCTTCCTGAGAAGGGCACAGATTAGTGTCACTGTTCTCGGCATGGAGGAAGTAAGTGCTCATAACAGGTGGAATGAAGGATGGACATCTTCCTTTTACGATGTTGGCAGGTTGACTATTATGTTCTTTTTTTCCATCCCTTTCGTATTTGCATTTATAACTCTGTAAATTGCTTCTCCATTTAGAACAGCCTTGAGTGCATTCCCTCCTAATATCTTACAACTGACCCTAAAAAGTACTCTTCTGTTGGTTGGTCCGTTTAAAGATTTGTTAAGTCCAAATTGGATAAGGTGGCAATTTGTAACACTTCTTTTCAATTCCCAAAGATCATTGATTTGTCTCTGTATTGCATCATAGAAAACAATGTGCACACTTCAGCTAGCCCGCTCATTTCTTTCTACTCCCCAAATGCAATAAAAATAATAGTTCTCATGTTTTACAAGTGTTCTGTGCTCCAGAAAAGATGTTGGATGTTTGACACACATATGCTATCTCATTCAATATTCACTGCAACTCTGTGAGGGGGTGTTATTAGCCCCGATTTATAGGTAAGACATCGGAGGTTCAGCGAAGCACTCCTTGATGATTAAAAGCGTAATTTGGCTTTCACAATTACTTGAAAATGGCTCCATTCCACATATCATATAGTGCAGTGTGGCCTGGGGGTTGGGGGGACGTGAGTTGGAATTCTAGCCCTTCCACTCACTTAGGCAGGACTTGGGGCAAGTCACATACACTCTCCTACCACTATGTTGCTGGAATATGCCAGTGGGGCCAGGCACTCTCACCGGGGAGCGTGGGGAGCATACGGAAGATGCTATCATGGAGGGTGTAGCTCTAGGTCACCTCCTCCCCCTCTAGAGCACTCCGGGAAGGTCAGATTCACAAACTCCCCGGTCTCCCTACCTCCAAGAAGACTCTTCCTGGGACGTGGGGTTTGGTCATGACTTCCTAGGAGTAGCTTGAATCCTATGAGGACATGAACTTCTGAGGCTTCCTGAAATACTTTCCAGAATGAATTTCCAGGGCCCAGCTCAAATGAAAGGCATTGGCAAGAAGGTTTTTGTGAATTCTCCATGTTAAATGGCAATGGGTTTAGCATTCCCACCTACTTATTAGCCAAAGAACCTCTTTGCTGGGTAGTCACATCTGCATTGTGGGTGTATCCTAGGCCCCTGGACCCTGGGCAACATTCAAAATATTACCAGATGTTGTTTATTAAGGTGACCCAGGAAAATTTAGGCATTATTTACTAAAAAGAAAAAGAAAAAAAGAAAGGAAGGAAGGAGAAAGAGAGAGGGGGAGAGAGAGAGAGAGAGAGAGAGAGAGAGAGAGAGAGAGAGAGAGAGGGAGAAAGAAAGAGAGAAAGGAAGGAAGAAAGAAAGAGAGAGAGAAAGAAGAAAGAGAGAAAGAGAAAGGAAGTTAAATGGGTTCACAGAAAGATTCAGCTAAGGGCTGTTGGAGGTGTGCAACCCTCCATCAGAAAGGTTTCTGCAGAAACATTACTCCTGTGGGTTCTTGACTGTAAATATTTAAAAATCTCAGCACACAGAATGCCAAATTTGTCAGTTAGCTCTGCAAATAAAGCTACCTATTATTTTTCCATTTAGAACTACACATTTCCTAATTTATCCATGCCCCAAATCAAGCTGCTCCTGCCTTATACAGAGAGGCTTGGCTGCCCCCTGGGGTGGCCTCCAGTGAGTCAGCTGTAAAAAAGATGGACGTTTTTATTTGCAGTTTGTTCTCAATCCTTGACCTCGAGAAACTGCTTGAGTGAGAGGTTAGGACTCTCCTAGAGGCGTGGGGGTGGGGGGCTGCTGCTTCTGGGACAAACCCGCCCAAGGCACCTTCTGACCTGCTCTGTGACTTCTGTGAAGGGTAAGGGTCTGCTTTCTCAGATGCTTTTCTCTTAATAACCCCTGAGACCACATGTACACCAGCATTAACACATTTTTTGTGTGTTTGGGGGGGGGGGCGGTGGGTAGGCAAAAGGAGATAAATGCATCTGTGCCCAAGGCCTTGAGGATTTTCTAACTATTTCTCACCCATTCTTCCTTACACTTACTTGCTAGCTGCCTGAACACTGGTGACTTAGAAAGGGGAGCAGGGCTGGCATTGAACTCAACTTTTCTATGTTGAATAACCACTGGAAGGAAGCAGAGAAAAAAGAAATAGCTGATCCTCATTTGTAAGTGAGGGCGTGGACCACATCAGTGGTTCTAAAATGTTCAAGTCTAAAAATAATCTGAGGTGCCGATCAGATTGCAGGTCCCTGGGCCCCATTCCCAGACATTTGGGTTCATTAGCTCCAATTTCTCCGCAGATGGCTTCCAGACTAGTTAGGGGGGTAGCCCTGGGAATCACTTAGTTTACCCCAGCTCATGCATCCCCGGCGTTGATAACTTCATGGATAGCCCCTATTTCTGACCTGAGGCTTAACAGCCAACCTTCATCAAACCCTTGGCCAGTCAATTGCTGTTTGATGTAACCTGGGCTGGCTCATCAAATTCCTGACCACACCATCTTCCTCAATAGCAACCTGCAATTCCCGTGTTCTCTTTCCTCTGTCTCCAGAAGCATCCCGAAAGTTCAGTAAAGAGAAATAAGAGAAACCAGTTTCCAGCTGGGCAAAAAGACTCTTTGGTCCTCCCTGTTTCCCACCTTTGCCCGCTCCCCTGATCCACCTACTTCTCTAATTGGCACATTTGCCCTTTCTTATATTTTTCGGTAAATAGAAGCACAATCCAATCTGGGTGAAGCAGAATACTTGAGAGGATCTGGTCCAACCTCCTTACTTTCCAAATAGGAAAGCAAGGGAGAAACTTGCCCTTTAAGGGACTTGCTCAAGGTCTCCCACACAGTCAGCAGGGCCATTGGGGCTGGCTCCAGCACTTACGTTCTGCAGAGCACAGATTTCGCGAGAAGGCTGTGCGAAGAGTGGAATTTAGACCAGCATAACTATGTTGGGAAGATACATGTGGAGTTCAGGGGCAAGGCTATCCTTATGCTATTTTTATAATTTCGTTCTTCCGTCAGTTTGTAAGTAAAAAAAGAGGCAAAGCCGTGTGCTGTCTTGACTATTCGGAAGCACTATTTGCATCAGAGAGGGAATTAAAACCCAGATTGTTGGGTTATTTGGCTCGTGTCACTTCATTCCTTCCCATAACTTTCACAAGAGGAGACGGGCAGTGTGGACAGGACCAGGAGCCCTAAACGGCTCCAGCAGCCAGGGGTTCTACTTCTGACTCTGCTTCCCACTAATGGCGTTGGGCACAGAGCTGCCCTTCACCAGTAAATTGGGCAGAGGATTGTTCCTAGTGACTGCCCAGGCTGTTCCTACCTCTCAGATCGGGTGTGTGTCTCCCTGGGGAGCTGGCCGGGGTATTTGTGCAGATCTCTGTGTGACTTAGGTGGATGGTAAGTCTGCCCGTCACATGCATTTCTGTTGACTGGTTCTACATTCCTCTGCTCTCATGAGTATGGATTCATTCCTCCACTCTCATGAGTGGGGAGAACCTTAACAGCCCATGGGACTCCCTTCACCATCTAGAGCTGTATTTTTCCAATGAAAGCATTGGTAAGTATTGCAGAGTGCCCGTGCCCTGGACCAGACCCTGTTGGGGACCCCCGAGTCTTGATTAGGCTGCCCCTCTGGAGAGCTCCCTTCACTCTCCTCCTACCCAACAAGCCACCCTGGAGTTTGGGGGGCACAAGGATTTCACACACAGAGCTGAGTGACCTCGTGACCCTGTCATCTCACGGTGACCAGGCAAGAAGACAGCCTATCTCCCTGAGCCTTGTGACACCACTGCTGGTGGCCTGTTCAGATATCTGGCTAGAGGCAAAGATATGCTCATCTTGCTTCTTGCTTGGTTGGGTTGTCTGGGGCGCCTCAGGGTTTCCTCGATAAAACAAAGTGTCCCATCTCTTAAAACTCTCCCCTTCTCTTCCCTTCCCTTGACAAAAAAGTGACTCCATCTCCAGTAGCTAATAAATTCCAGCTCTTTTCCAAAGTCCTTCTCTCCCAATCTTCTGGGGTTCCACCCTGGTTTCAGAAAGCTGTGGAGCAGTCTCCACGATGACATCTGAGGATGACTGTCTCAGAGAAATGGACAGGAACTGCCCCATGGGAGATGCTTCTGGTCACACATTTCATCTTCCCGAGTGGATGGCATTAACAGTTGGGCTTGTGAAAGCTGAATATCCATCCCCCTGGAATGTTCTGGAGTCTGGCACCTGGAGCCTCGGGGTTGTTCTAAGGCAGTCTCAGAACTTTGGACCTCTGATGTCTGATTCAACGGTTAGAAACTGTGCTAAGTGCTTTGACCCAGGGATGGGCCAGTGAGCTTGGCTTAGTTCAGTAGCCCAAAGCACACCACTAGCTCTAACTCCGTGAATTTTGTGTAATTATCAAAAAGGAAAACCAAAATGAGAGGCTGTGCTTCAACTTCACTCGAGCTATTGTATTGCCCTAAGGCAATTTGAAATGTGGGCGTGGAATCTGTAGTGGGATGTTTTAAGGTGGAACTATGAAGATCAGTGTCAAAGGCTAAGACTGTATAAAACCCAACAAATCATTTGCTCCAAGGGAAAGAATGGTTCCTACTTCTTCTGTGCTCTCATTATGATAATGTCCAGGTAAAATTCTGCTTCAACAAATACCATTGCAAATAGGCAAGTTTTCCATTTCACATTTCGTGTGTAGCAGTTCTTTGTTGACTTCTTGTGAGACGCCTTCACAGAGAGTGGTCTAAGTCCACTGAAGCTGCTATTAAAAAAAAATTCCATGGACTGGGTGGCTTATAAGCACAGAAATGTATTTTCTTGCGATACTAGGAAGTCCAGATTCAAGATGCCAGCAGACTTGGTGTTTGGTGAGAACTCATTTTTTGGTTTATACATCGCTGTTGTTTTGCTGTGTCCTCATTTGATGGATGTTATAACAAGCCCTCTGGGGCTTATTTATAAGGGCACTAATCCAATTCATGAGGGCTCCACTCCCACGACCTAATCAATTCCCAAAGGTCCTACACCCAAATACCATCATATTGGGCAATAGGATTTAACAGGAACTCGTGTGTGGTGGGGGGAGGGGGGAAACACAAACATTTATATATAACAAGCATCATTTATTTCAATGAACTAATTATGTTCCTCTTTTAGCTAAAACACTTGTTTCTCACAAAATAACCAGTCTTGATCTTGTAAGAAAAGAAGTAGATCAGAGTTCAGTTTAGTTGTGTCTGAACTCAGGGCTCTCTTGGTCTCTGGAAAGCAGCAATTCTTTGTAAGTTATCTCTTTTCACACCCCAAATCCCACTGACGTACAGAACACCCCCAACAATTCAGCCACACCTTTGCGTCTGGGTGCCACAGTGTTCTCCTTGACTGAGAGGTTGAGCACAAATCTCCTCAACTCCTTACTCCTTTCAGACTCTGCGATGATGTCTGGTGATGAATTGCTTATACATTCCAACAAAAACAAGTCAACAAAAAATCTAAATGAAGTTGGCTTTTTTTTTTTTCGCTGTATTCCACTGCTGGAGGGGGAAGGAAAGAATTCTATCTTCAAACACAAGCTACAGCATCAGCTCTGGGAATCACCAGCCTGCCAGCCTGTCCTGCAAATTTTAGACTTACCTGCCCCCACAATCACAGAAGTTCATTCCTTAAAATACATCTCTCTGTGTCTGCCTCTGTGTGTATATATTATTGGTTCTGTTTCTCAGAAGAACCTGATTATTACAGTATATGTTTGTTAAGAGTTTGTTGCACTATGGACTGAAGAACAAGAAAAGGGATCCGGTAAGTGGGGCAGAAGGGCTGATAGGAACAGGAAAATGGCTGAAAATATGTGGTTGCTAGACAAGGATTGAATGACTAGGAAAAAAACTACATGCTACTATTTTTAAAATAATGATTTCTACATTTATTATGCACCTGGGTACCATATGTGTGTAGAAATATTTTAATGTAATTGGATATCCTTAAATTTTAGAGATTCTCATGTAAATATCAAACTTTAAAGTAGAATGGGATTAAGATATCGAAAAAAGGATTTAAGCCAACATAAAACACATACAATAAAGTGTATTTATACTTTATAGGGGATTTTCTGGAATCTTTAGAATCTTATGGGACTGGATTAAGTCCCTGGGATTCCTGAATGCTTCAGAGTTCTCAAACTATTCTCGGTATTTTTTTAAAGTTGCACTGAAGTCCTACCCCTGCCTGCTAAGTCTGCACGGGTTCATTAAACTGTCAAATGTTGTTTGCTTTGGGCTAGAATTCTAGTAGCCCAGTGTGGTGACACTGGTTATCCTTTGTGGCTCAGTGACTCTGGTAATTGCACATATCTTTGACTGGATTTTTAAAAATGGAAGTATGGCTCAACTAATTAACAAATACAAGATTTCTCAGCAATCCCTTTTAAGACAAAGGGGGCCCCAGGGGTGGAGAAAAGGAGGGAGGTAATGAAAGGAGTTTCTGGTAATGAAAAGTTAGGGGTCCAGGGGTTGGATGATTGCTGAGCTCCTCAAAAGCCCAAGAGCTTCATGAAGTCGGCCCGGAAGCTCATTAACCATTGGGCTTATCGTGGCCAAATGACAGGTGCCTCGGGGTTGTGTCTTTGCCTGGATACAAGTTCACACATGGGTGTCACTGGTGAGGTGGCTCAGAGAAGCCACCTGAGCAAACCAGAGAGTCCACGTGGGGGCAACGTGTCGGGACAGCAATGGCAGCAGTTCTGCTCTTTAAGTCTTGACTGTAGGGGGTGGGAGCAATAACCCTCGGCCCTGACTGCCTAACTCTGAATCCCAACTTTGACCCTCACTAGGGTCTGTGAACTCTTTGTGCCTCAGTCTCCTCACTTGTAAGATGCTAAAGATGATGATGTGTCCTGGAGTTGTCACAAGGATCAAAGAATTTAACATAGAAAATACCTAGACCAGTACCAGGAGCAGAGAAGCCACCAATGTTCGTGTTACATGTCAGGGCCTTTATCAAGCACTGTGTGTAGACTCTCTCCCAGTCCCTGGAACAATCCTTCAAGGTAGGTACCATTATTATCTCCATTTCACAGATGAGAAAACGATGCTTACAGAGTTTAAAGAACATCCAAAATCACCCAGTCCATCGGTGGCAGACGAAGCTGGACTCAGACAAAGCCTTGGTATTGCCAGCTGCCCACTGCTTCCCCAGTGAGGTGAAGGGCGTTCCCCGCGGGGGAACCAAATGACCTCACTCACTCTGTGCCTTTGGGAAGTCGCCCGGCCTTCCCAAGCTTCCAATTTTTTTTTGTCTGCAAAACTAGAGGCTTGTGTCCCAGTTTAGATCATATGTTATGGATATATATGATGTTATCATTGGAGAAAGTACAGTGAGGGGTGCCGAGCAACCCTCTGCACTAATTTGCTGACTCCTTTGAAACTTCTAAAATGATGTCAAAGAAGAAAGTTTAAAAACTACCACGAGGATATGCTACTTGGCATTTTTCTTGATGTCAGGTACGGTGTGTTTCGCACATAAAAGGTGCTCAATAAACGCTGCTTGATGTGATTTATTTGATTTCTGTAAAGCGAAATGGGACCAGTAATGAGAAGGTTGCTCCATGTGACATGAAATACAAATTTCTCTCTACAAGGTCTCTCAGTTTAAATAGCAAAAACGTATAATGATAGAAAACGAATGATAGAAATGTTTCATTTTTTTAAAGCACATTTTTCATGGCACTAAATTTTTATGTTAAAAAGACTATCACATCAACTGAGTAAAAACCAAAAAAATCACATAAGTATATCAATAGATACAGAAAAAGAATTTGGCAAAATCCAACACCCATTCGAAATAAAAACTTTAGTGAGCTGGGAATAGACAGGAACTCTTTCAACTTGCGAAAGCCTACCTACAAAAATCGTATAGCTGACGTCATTCTTAGTAGTGATGAACTCAAAGCCTCCCCACTAAGGTCAAGCGCAAAACAGAAATGTCACTATTCCTTTCCAAACATCCTAAATAAATGGAGAGATATTCCATGTTCTTAGAGAGATTTTCAAGATGCTGGTTCTTCCAAACTTGATCTACAGATCCAATGCAGTCCCAATCAAAATCCCAATTGTTTTATGGATATCCGCCAACTGATTTCAAGTTTATATGGAGAGGCAAACAACCCAGAATAGACTCTAATATTGAAGGGGAAGAATAAAGTTGGATGACTGATGCTCCCTGATTTCAAGACTTAGCCTGTAAAGTTACAGTAATTAAAACAGTGTGGTATTGTCAAAAGAACAGACAAATAGATTTATGGAATACAGCAGAAAGCCCAGAGTAGACTCCCATAAACATAGCCAGCTGATCTTTGACAAAGCAGCAAAGGCAGCACAATGAAGCAAAGACAGACACCTCAACAACCAGTGCTGGAACAACTGGACATCCACATGTCAAAATGTGAATCTGTACGCAGATCTTACATTATCCACAGAACTTAACTCAAAATGGACCATACACCTAAACGTAAAACACAAAACTATAAAACTCCTAGAAGATAACAGAGGGGAAGACCTAGATGATCTTGGGTATGGTGCTGCCTTTGTAGACACAACGTCAAAGGCATAATCCGTGAGAGAGATCATTGATAAGCTAAGCGTCATTCAGATCTAAACCTTCTGCTCTGTGAAAGGCAATGTCAAGAGCATTAGAAGACAAGCCACAGACTGGGAGAAAATATTTGCAAAAGACATAATCTGATAAACATCTGATAACAACCTTGTTATCCAAAATACACAAAGAACTCTTAAAAATTAACAATAAGACAGAAACCAACCTGACTGAAAACAATGGACCAAAGACCTTCACAGATACCTCACCAGAGAAGATACACATATGGCAAGTATCATAAGAAAATATGTTCCACATCCTCAGGGATATAAAAATTAAAGCAAGACACTGCCCATTAGATTGGTCCAAATCCAGAACACTGATGACAGCAAATGCTGGTGAGAATGAGAAGCAAGAGGAATTCTCAGACATTGCTGGTGGGAATGCAGAATGGCAGAGCTACCACGGGAGATAGTTTGGTGGTTTCTTATAAAACTGAACAAACTTTTACCATATGCTCCAGCAATTGTGCTCCTTGATATTTACCCAAAGGAGTTGGGGACTTATGTACACACACACACACACACACACACACACACACACAACCTTGCACACAGGTACTTATAGCAGCTTTATCTGTAATTGCCAAAACTTGGAAGCAATCAAAATGTTCTCCAGCAGGTGAATAGATAAATAAACAGTGGCATGTCCAGACAATTCCATATTATTCAGCACTAACAGGAAATGAGCTATCAGGTCATGAAACAACGTGGAGAAAACTTACATGAATATTACTGAGTGAAAGAAACCAGTCTGAGAAGACCACATATTGTATGGCCCCAACTTGGACATTCTGAAAAAGGCAAAACCATGGTGATGCTGAAAAGATCAGTGGCTGCCAAGGGTTGGGGAGGAGAGAGGACTAAGCAGAGCACAGAGATCTCTGAGGCAATGAGACTACTCCACATGACATTGGACTGATGCATCTATGCCATTGTACAGTTGTCCAAACGCACAGAATGTGCAACACCAAGACTGAACCCCAACGCAAACTAGGGACTTTGGGTAATTATGACGGGCCCTTGTAGGTTCCTCTTTGGTAACAGATGCACCATTCTGTTCTGTGACGTTGATAATGGGGGAGGCTATGCATTGTCAGGGTAGAGGTTGTGTAGAAGGAAAATTTTTGTATATTCCTTTGAATTTTGTTGTGAGTTTAATACTGCTCAAAATAAAAAAAATATTGGGGGGGGGAAACAACAATCTAGATGGCTGAATGCAGGGATGTCTAAGGGCCCTCCCAGGGACGGGACCACTGGCTGCAGTGAAACAAGCCTCTCCCACGAGAGTCTCTCTCAGCACGGGCAGAGCTTCTGTGCACACCTGCTCCAGTGCCTTGGCTGCCAGTCCCATCTCCCTGCCTCATTTCAGTTTAGAAACCGCCTCCCTGTTTAGCTTCCACCCTGGATGCAATCACTGCTGCCTTCGGGAGCAGCTGGAGTCCTTTCTGCCAGATGTACTTTGTCTGATCACGCTTGGTCAATGCAGAGGTGAACACAGAACTAAAAGGCTCTCTGTGTTTTGGGGAGCTATGAAAATCCGGGGCCAGGCAGGTGGGCTCCAAGCAGTATGCCCAGAAATATCAACAGAGGGATTCTTTAAAAAGCCTGTTGTTTTCATTTTGATTTAGTACTTGTAGCTACTAGGGCTTTTGTTCTGGATTAGAGATCTATGTATGTCTCTTTCTTTGTTACACAACAATTAAGCGTAGCCAGCCCACCGCTCCCTGCCTCGACTTACCCATTTGTCATGAACTCTATTCTGCAGGAGCCATCTCATTTAATCAGCGGGGAGGAAGAGAGTGAAAGGAAAATTAACACTGAAGAAGGGCTGCTTCTTCCTTATTTTATCAATGGCCAGAATGTCAACAGCAGCCTGTTTCTGAAACTCAGCTGACAGAGGAAAGCCGGTGAGATCATGCCTGTGGGACCCTGGACCAGGCCAGACAGAGGTGAGTGACATGGTTCCATCTTGGTCCCTTCACCAATAGCACTCACTGGGGGCTGCTCCTCAAGGCCAGGTCTCCTGGGCTATCTGGGGCGTCAGATGGAAATGATTTGGGCACATCGAGTATGGCCTGAATTTGATCCCTTGGGTAAGATCTGGAAAAGAAAAGGGGAAGAAAGAGGGCAAACTGATTCCCTTAAAAACTGTGCATACAGAAAGCTTGATATTTAATGCTCACCCCTTCGAGCTGTGTTCCTAACTCTGAGTTTGTAAGACACAACATGTTTTTTCCCCTAATCCTTTCCAAAAATGCATTCCATAAATTGTTAGCATCCCTGCCAATGGCCCCAGTAAATTCACATACCAGCTTTAAAGTCAACCCCTTTTAAACCAAACCAATGCATCAGCCCTTTGAGTTAAGGGGATATTATTTCCAGATTCCCATAGCTGCGAGCTTCTTTTTAAATTTGCAAATGATCGTGTTTCTTCGATGCTGTTAATTTTTAGAGAGAAACAGACACAGTGGCAGCAAGGCTTGTATACAGTAGCTGGGACATCCTCCAGGACCCCTGGGCACACCCTGAGATACCCTGACCCCTTCTCGTTGCATCGGCTCTCCTCTACGGGCTCAGAACTTTCCGTGGTCAGAGTGGCCAAGAGCTTCCCACATATGTTCCTGTACCGCTGCTACTATGATTACTTGTTTGATAACAGAGAGTCAGTGAAATTTGGTGGTGTGACACCTGGGCTCCAGGACCAAACTGCCTAGGTTTGAAGCCCAGCTCTATCACTCGTAGCATGGCATTGACCTTGAGCAACTAGCTTAACTACTCTGTACCTCCATTTTCTTATCTATGAAATGAGAATGACCATGGTGTCTACTTCACACACTAATGTACAAAGCAGTTAAGCTGGGCTCACACTGAAGACGTTCCACACACGTGCTGGTTACTATCACGTAATTTTTCTAGGTAGGGCTCTGCAGCTCCAATCATTTTCACCCATTGATATGGAAAATGTTGAAGTGTGTGTACAGATTCCAGGGAAATGTGCCTAGTGATTTGTGGCCCCTCAGGTCACAAAGGCTGATGAAGGAGAGTCACGTGGATCAGGGAGGGCCACCCATCAAGATTGTCAGGCTCCACCCATCATCTTAAAGCCTCTCATTGGCAAGTTGAGGGCAGAACTGGTGGCAGCCCCTAGGTCACCCAGCCTCCCTCCCCCAGACCAAGGTCCCCTCCTTGCCCCAGGCAGATCTTCCAGGGGACAGATGTCATTCCTGGCACAGGTCCTCATCACACCTGGGGGCTGCATTCCCACATACTCAGGTAGTTGAGCTCTCTGGTTTTCGGTTTATTGTTGTTGTTGTTGTTGTTGTTTTTTCCTGCTCTGATTCCCTTTACACCTCTTTGCCAGAATAGTTTTGCTTCAAATAGAATTTTCTCCCCCCCCCACTTTGATGTTTAAGGATCAGCAGGGTTTCTCTCCTGGTTGTGATGTGGCTTTGGATGTGTCTCTGACTTTCATGGACACTTAAAGAACCGGTTTCATTACCGCTCTTTTTTTGTGAGACTTCTTATTCTCTCTAGTACTTAATAACATGCTTTCCCAAAAGGTGAGCAATACATGCTTATTGCCAACAAATGGGACACTTGGTGTGTGTGTATCTGTACCCCTGCCTACGTCTCTGTCTCTGAATGTATATCTGTAACTATATCCATCTCTATGCAAGGGCCACATGGTGAGTTAGTAACAGGTCCAGGACAAGAGAATGGATCTCTGCCTTTTCCTCCATGTCTGATGGGAGAGGAGTATGGGTGGATAATGCCCCCACTCAGGTAATACAGAAGGTATGCTATTCTGACCATTTAAGTCATCTATGACATGTAGTAGAAACAGCAAAGGCAAAGTTGAGTATCAAACACCAATGGGATGGCAGAGATGGGAAAGGACAAGTCAACTTGAAAGAAGGGGCTGAATTGGAAGTCAGGAGATTATGTGATTGTTAGTAGAAGATGTAACGAGTAAAAGCTGTTCTTAATGAAAGAATTATGAATGGAAGTTCCTACAACCTCCATAGCTTCTGGAAGCCTGTGAAGCTAAGAGATTATCCACTTTGGGGGGTGGGGACCTGCAGGCCCACTAGCAGCAGATCCCTTTGGCTCCCATGAGCAGCCTCCAGGCAGACTAAGGCTCATGGGTGCCACATGCCCTATTCTCACACAGAAAGGCCAGACGCTCAGACTGTCAGTACTGCTCCCCCAGCATAGGCCACCTCTTGATGAACTCAGAGGAGACCTGAACCATCATTTGAGCCAGTGCAGTGCGAACCATCCCAAGGTTCTGATGAGCAACACACAGGCTGGGGGAGGCGGAGTCAGCAGGGAGCTGAATGGGCCGGGCTCTGGGACCCCTCCTCCATTTCCAGTGGGGCAACTCTGCTTTCACAGACACTGTCTGCACTTAGAAAGAAGAAAGCCACGGTCGAGAGCATTGTCTGAGGCAGTTACATCTCAGAGATAAAGCGACTGGCCATTTAGTTTGTTGGTGGCAGAGCCCCAATCTTGGTCCCCTGCTGCTCGGGTCCTTTGCATCTCATCAAGTTGTGCTCTGGACTGTCTCATGCACATGTGTGTCTCAAATAATGACACTATAGAATGCTCTGATAATGATCTTTTGGAAAGCATTGAGAAAGAAGGCACCCAAATCTCCATAAAACATAGACAAGATTATCCATCACCAGCAACCCAATGAGACAAACATACCTTCACACCCACCGTGGCAGTGCTCCGCCCTCTCTCCTCCATCCCCGTGGAGGTCAGCAAGGGCGACCCCCCAGTACAGCCACCTCGTCAGTGCCTTTTTTTCCCATAGTCTTTTTTCAACAGAAATCCCTCCTCTGCTTTAGCACCCTTTCCTCTGTCAAAACAAGGGGAATCTGCCCCAGGAATTTTATCTGCAGTTCAATTTACTGACTGCTTTTTCATGGTGAATGAGTGTCCTCAGTATACTCTGTTCCTTAGTGGTATGTGCTTTTAAAATTTTTTATCTATTGATTTCACAAAGATTTATATCTCTTATTAAAGGAATGTCAGGCATCTGTGATAGAAGAAGGGGAAGACACTTTTTTCTCAGTGTTTGGGAAGGTTTTGTGATCATATTAGGTATTCATTCAAGAACCCTTAGGGTGGCCAAAGACCAAATGAGATTTTGATGTCTCAAAGGCAGAACTCCCCACCGAATAATCTGGATCTGTGAATAGAACTCGAAGCATCCCGGGCTGATTTTTCAACCACAGGCTACCTCAAAAACCCTTGCCTGCATTTGCCAGAGTTTTGCCTGGTAGGGACAGATACATAGGTAGCTGTGGGCTCTCTTCTCCTGCCCCCTCTCCTAGTCCACAGAAAATCCTAACTTTCCCCTCCTTCTGCCAACTCCCCTGTGGTCTCAAGTGTTCCAGGAAATGAGGAGTCATTCTTTATTTCTTGCTTCATAGGGGGAGGGCACCATGTGACTTTCTCTGGAAGGGAGGAGTAGGGTGGGAGCCTGCAGAGGTCCTGGCTCAGGACGCCTAGGGAGGAGCCAGCTCCGCGCCTTGCCCCTCAGTGTCGCCAGCTTGCAGACAGACTCAACTTGGCACAACTCCACAGCAGAGTGCCCCCTTTCCCCTCATCCTCCACCCCCACACCCCCCTTCACTGAGCTCTTCCTTCCTTCTGCCTCCGGGCTCCTACTTGCATTCCTTCTATCTTCTAACCTTTTTTTCATGTTGTTTTACTTTGTATTTAATAATAGATTCACATTTTCTTCTTTACCAGAAATGAAGAATCATGCCTGTATCATGTGTTCACTTTGGGAATAAAATTCATGGCAACACTTTCCATCGGATTAATTGCTTTTCATTAGCTTCAGGCTGCTTGATTATCACAAATTGTTTGCCTGGGCAAGAAACGCTTCCAGCCCATTCTCCAAATTTGCTAGCCTTCAACTGCAACCAGAAACTGGAAATCTTAGATTGTTTTTGTTTTTGTTTCTTTCCCTTTTTTTTTTGTATTGGGGTCTAGCCATACTGAAATGGCAGAGAGTGTGGGTAATTCTAGATCTTTAGACTTCAAAGCCCAGATAATTGTCCACAGGCCAAATAAAAAGTGAATTTAGCTTTTCTAAGCCATAGATTGCTCTGTATCTCAGTTCTCAGATCTATAAAGTGGAGCAAGGAAGACAAAATATGTACAGTTAATAACAAGTTTACTTTTAAATCAGTTTTGAAAAGCCTATACTTTTTAGAAAGAACGAGGTTTCAAAAGCAAGCAAAAAAGAGTATACCCACCAGAAGGGAGTGGCAGAATAAATCCCAATGGAAAATTTGTGCCTTCCTGTGGTTGGAGGCATTTGGTTAAGAAATGATGAAATTACACATTTCTGAAAAGGGTGTGTGTTTTGGAGTTACTGAGGTCCAGGTCTCAGCGTGACTTCGGGCAAGGCCAGCCTGTAACTCCAGTGCGGAATAGAGAGAAGGAAGCGGCCATGACCAGCATTCTTTCCCACCCCAGCAGTGCCTCCCTGGCCTAGTGTTGCGCATTTGTCTCTTCCTCTCATGAACTTGGAAACCAGTTCTCCCAGCAAGCCTGTGTACCCATCATTCCCTGCGAGATCGTTTGTCCTTTAACTCTGTGTGGGGATGGCTGGCCAAAGGGGAACTGCGCTGCCCTTGCCCACAGCCAGCTACTGATTTCAGTCCTCTCAGGAGCTAGCATCGTCTGCCTCGGACTAACGCGTAGGAAGAGAGGGAAGTAGACCCAGAAGAGCCAAGCGGTACAGACCAGTCTGTACTTTTGGCCCATCAACACACAATGCTTCGCTTATTCAAGCCACCCTACACACAATTGTTGAGTACCAACTGAGTTCAGATGGGAGCTAAGCTGCTCTGACCACGAGGCATCCACCACACTGACCCTAGCTTACGAAAGTTTATTTCTCTCTTCCCTGTTCCAGAGGATCATTTAGTGACCCAGATCCCTTCCCTATTATCAACCTGCATTCCCCCAGGGCACTGCTGTTCAAAGTATGGTCCAAGGATGGGCGGCATCAGGCTCACCCCGGAGCTTGTTAGAAATTTAACTGCTTAGGCCCCACTTCATACCTGTTGAACCAGTGACTCTGGTGGTGGCACCCAAGAATCAATGTTTTCCCGGTCTCTTCAGGTGATTCTTTTAGTTTTTTTCATTCAATTTTTTGTGGTAATTGTATTGTGGTAAAATATACATAATATAAAATTACCTTCTTAATCATGTTAAACCATACAGTTCAGTGGCATTAAATAAATATATAATATTGTGCTACCTTCACCACCATCCATCTCCAAAACTCTTTCCATGTTGCCAAACTGAGGTTCTGTGCCCATGAAGCATTAACTCCCCTTTCCCCTCCTCTCCCCAGCCCCTGGAAACCACCATTCTACCTTCTGTCTCTGTGAGTATGACAGCTTTAAGTATCTCATACAAATAGAATAGTACAGTATCTGTCTTTTTGTGACTGGCTTAGCTCCTTTAGCATATCTCCAAAGTTTATCCATGCTGTAGCATATGGCAGAATTTCCTTCCTTTTTAAGGCTCAGTAATATTGCAGTGTATGTATACACCACATTTTGCTTATCCATTCATTTGTCAGTGAACATTTTGAGTGCTTCTGTGTTTTAGCTATTTTGAATAATGTTGCTGTGAACATGGCTGTACTAATATCTTTTCAAGATCCTGCTTTCAATTATTTTGGGTATATACCCAAAAGTAGAATTGCAATCATATGGTAATCCTATTTTTAATTTTTTAAAAACCATCATACTGTTTTCCACAGCTGCTGTGTCATTTCACATTCCCACCAACAGTGCACACATGTTACAGTTTCCACATCCTCGCCAACACTTGTTTTCTGTTTTTTTCCTTATAACTGTTGTTTGTTTATGCTGGGAGAGCCAGAACCTCTAAAGGGTGTGAGATGGTATATTATTATAGCTTTGATTTGCATTTTCCTAATGATCAGTGATATTGAGCATATTTCGTGTGCTTTTTGGTCATTTGTATATCTTCTTTGGAGAAATGTATATTCAAATCCTCTGTCCATTTTTAAGTTGTTTGTTGTTGAGTTTTAGGCATTCTCTATGTATTTGATTACTAGACCTTTAACAGATGTATGATTTACAAATATTTCCACTCTGTGGGCTGCTCATTTACTCTGTTGGTAATGACTTTTAATGCACAGCAAATTTAACTTTTATAATTGTCTATTTTTTCAGTTGTTGCCTATGCCTTTGGCATCATATGGAGAAACCATTGCCAAATCCAACATCAAGAAGCTTTCTTTTAAGACTTTTAGGTCTTACGTTATGTCTTTTATTCATTTTAAGTTAATGTTTACATATGGTAGTTAGGTAAGGGTCCTACTTCATTCTTTTGCAGGTGGATACTTAGGCTTGAGAAGCCTTGGTCTCATGCACTGTCCTCATTTATATGATCAAAGCTAGGTCTCTGGTATATTTTTGTGATAAGGAAGAGAGAAGAGCAAGTAAATCCAAGACAGCAATCCTTTTTAAGGATGTGAGGTAAGAAGTTGAAAATTTCACTTTTGTTCACATTCAGTTAGTGAGAATTTAGATACATGGCCACTCTAGCTGCAAGGGAGGCTGGAAAAAGTAGTTTCTGACTGGCAAGCTGTTTACCTATCTACAGTGCTTTATTATGGGAAGGAATGTGTCTTAGCATCTAGTAGCCTTTGACACTCTTGTCATGTGGTAGGCATGGTGCTGGTGGGAGGACAAGACAGTCCATGCACTCAGAAGGCTGGTCTAGTGAAGTGTTTCCTCCTGGTGCAGTGATTAAATCAGGGTCCAAGAATGGGTTAGTCCCTTCAAACCAGAGTGTCTTAGATGTGCAAGTATCTCATCTTTGAAAAATAGTGCTGATGTCTGTGGACATTCACATTCTAATCAGGCCACCATTGACATTGCTCTAGATTGAGGACTGGCAAACTCTCGCCTGTATTCATAAATAAAGTTTTATTGGAACAGAGTCACAGCCATTTATTTTCATATAGTCTATGGCTGCTGTCACACTACAGCAAAATTGAATAATTTTAACAGTTTGTATGGCCACAAGGTTGAGAGCATTTACTACTTAGCACCTCACAGGAAAAGTTGGCCAAGCCCTTCTCTAGAGTGAGGTTCACAAACCATTCTTGGTGGTGGGTGTTTGGTAAAAGTCTTTCAGGTGGTCTAGGGTGATCCAAGAAAACCTCCTCTATCACCAAAGTTAAGCTCCTCTATCACCAAGGGAGAAAAAAGAAGTGGGATAAGGAACCTCTTTATTCTAGGGACTGAATAGTAATTTAAATTTATCTATGGCCAAGCACTATGCTAGACATTTAGATATATTATCCTATTTAAATCTCTCAAGACTCCACAAGAGAGAAATCCCAGCTCAGCTTTGCTCTAAACATAACAATATAGTTGATGTGTACATTTTGACTAGCAGGTCAAGGTAACCTCCATTGTAGACCTAACTTTTTAATTTATTAGCAGTTTGGCATTTGGCAATTCCTTATGCTTCTGTGCAACTCGATTTCCTCCTATTTGGAACATGGGGACAACGTACCTACTCCTCCAGTCTTACAGGGTTGTTTTGAGCAAAGTGAGGTAAGCCGTGTGAAAGAATTCAGTAAACTAATAGCAGGTAGCAGTTGCTGTCAATACCCTAAAACACAGTGCTTATAATAACAACCAATTATTCAGCTTATGATTTGTGGGTTGGCCAAACTCTAGTCTGGGTTAGCTTCGTTGATCATTCGTGAGTTCCCTCAGGCATCCACAGTGAACTGGCAAGTGGGCTAGTGGATGAGTGATCTAGGATGGCCTCAATCACATGTCTGGTGGTTGCCAAGCCTCAAGTCTGGGTAACAGGAGTGATGGGAGCATATGTATCTCATCATCCCCCAGGGGGCCACCTTGGGCTCTTGCACACGGTAGCCTCAGGGTTCCAGGAGAAGACAAGTTCCACTGTACACATGCTTTTCAAGTCTCTGCTTGTACCACAATTCCTGATATCCCATGGACTGAGCCTGGAATTAGGTGGCAGAGCATCAAAATTTCATGGTAAGGAAGCATGGATAGACAGATTCAGGGGAGGAGAATTTATGACGGTTTTTGCAACCTACCAAACCACTGCCCACTGGGAAAGCAGCAGCAGACGTTCTAGCACTCAGTGCCCAACATCACCGGTGGGAGCTGCAGTGACTGCCCAATGGCAGGACATTGCTGGACCCATCCCATGCTAGGCTTTGGGTGTTATTCTCAGTTGATTGTTCTTCCAAGTCTGGCCTTTCTACAGAGTATACAAGGCACTGATATCCTTTAATAAATCCCCTTTTGGTTTAGACTAGCTAGAGTGGTTTCTATTGCTTCTACCTAAAAATCCTGACACTGAAAATTTTCTAAGACTGGAGCTCTGTAGCTTTAAATACTCATGCTGAAGAAGGCACAGTTTTTTGTTTTATTTTATTTTATTTTATTTTATTTTATTTTATTTTATTTTATTTTATTTTGCAAAGAGATGTTTAGGTCACCTACTCCTATGTAGGCATTCATATAATCCAGTTAAGTTTTAATACATAAGCTCTGGATTCCCCCAGTATCAAAGCAGGTGGTTTGAGAAAAGAAAGAAAGCAAACTCCATTTCTTCCCACTTAGAAAAACAACCACTTACATGTTGAGTGAAAAATCTAAGCTCTCTAGCTCCACTCAGTGTCCTGTTGAAGTCATGTGGTTCCATATTCATTTGTAGGAGAATGAAAATTAAAGTTGCTCACGGTAGCTTCATCGCACAGCTTACTCTGTCCAATTTTAGATGGACATCTCGATTTAAAAAAAAACATCTTCAGTCTAAAAACAGTATGGAACAGTGGCCAAGAGCATGGGCTGTGCCTCTATTTGAATCCTGCTGCAGCTGTGTACTACCTCTGTGACTTTGGGCTGTCACTGAGCTTTTCTGAGCCTCCTCTGTGAGATGAGGATAATCAAAGTGTCCACCTCATAGTAATACTGTGAGGATTTAACAAGAGCTATTCCTGGCTTAATTTGCCATTAGAGAATGACCCTGGTGGGTAATTCATTGTAATTGATGATAAAATTTAAAATCAACATTTTAAATATGGTACTTTTGCCTGACTTCAACCATCATAAAAACAGCCATTGTCATTTTCCTTTTGTGATGCTTGTCCCAATATCATTTCCAGAAATGGAGTGTGTAGATGCATAGGAGTCTTCCTCTTAATCTCTCTCTCTCTCTCTCTCTCTCTCTCTCCCTCTCTTTCTCTCTCTTTTATTGTGGTAAAAAATACAACATTAAATTTACCATCTTAACTATTTTAACTGTAGAGTTCAGTAGCATTAAGTATATTCGCATTGATGTGCAACAGATCTCTAGAACTTTTTCATCTTGCAGAACTAGAACTCGATACTCATTAAACACGAATTCCCCTCCTCCTAACCCTTGACAACCACCTTTTTAATGTTTGCTTTTATGACGTTAAATAATTTAGGTAATTCATAGAAGTGGAATGGAAAAGTATTTGTCCTTTTGTGACTGGTTTATATTTCACTTAAGCAAAATATCCTTGAGATTAATCCATGTTGTAGTGTGTGCCAGGATTGCCTTCTTTTTGAGGCTTAATAATATTCCATTGACTGCATATGCCACATCTTCTTTCTCCATTCATCTGTCAGTGAACATCTGGGTTATGTCCATCCCTTGGCTATGGTGAATAATGCTGCAATTGGATGGGCGTGTAATTATCTCTTTAAAATCCTGGTTTGAATTCTTTTGAATATATACCTAGCCGTGGGATTGCTGGATCATATAGTAATTTTATTTTTAATTCCTTGAGGAACCTCCATACTGTTCACCATAATAACTGCACCATTTTACATCCCTCCAGTAGTCACAGAGTTTCAAATTTTCTGTATCCTTGTCAACATTTGCATTTGGTATTTTATGCTCTTTTGATAGTGATCATGCTAATGGGTGTGCAGTAATGAGATATCTCATTGTCCTTTTGACTTACATTTCTATTATAATTAATGATGTTGAGTATCTTTTTATATGCTGGTTGGCCATTTGTGTATCTTCTTTGGAGAACTGGCTCTTCAAGATCTTTACCCATTTTAAAAATTAGATTATTTGTTTTTTGTTGTTGAGTTGTAAAGTTTCCTTACATATTTTGGATATAATCTCTTACCATATATATTATTTGCAAACATTTCCTCCCACTCCATATGTTACCTTTTCACTTCATTGTGTCTTTTGATGAACAAAAGTTTTAAAGTTTGATATAGTCCCATTGTCTATTTTTGCACTTGTTATCTGCACCTTCTATGTTTTACCCAAGAAATCATTGCCAAACCCAATGCGCCGAAGCTTCCCCCCTATGTTTTCTTCTAGGAGTTTTGTAGTTTTAAGTCTTATTGTTAGGTTGCTAATCCATTTTGGGTTAATTTTCATATATGGTGAAAGGTAAGGGTCCAACTTCTTTTGTATGTGGATATCCAGTTTTCCCAATACAATTTGTTGAAGACACTGTCCTTTTCCCACTGTGTAATCTTGGCACGCTTGCCAAAAAGCATTTGGCCATATATGCAAGGGTTTATTTCTGGGCTTTCTGTTCTGTTTCATTTGCCTATATATTTGTCTTTATGCCAGCCCCACACGGTCTTGATTACTGTTGCTTTGTAGTATGTTTTGAAACCAGGAAGTGTGAAGTCTCCAACTCTGCAAATCTAATCTTTTTTAAGATTGTTTTGGCTACTCAGAGTCCCTTGAGAGTCTAGGATTTTCTGTTCCTGCAAAGTATGCAATATTTTATTCTTTTTGATGTTGTAATAAATGAGATTCTTTTCTTAATTTCCTTTTCATTGTATTGTCAGTGTTTAGAAACACATTTGATTTTTGTGTATTGATTTTGCATCCTGAAACTTTGCTGAAGTCATTTCTTAATTTTAAGAGTTTTTGTGGAATCTTTAGTATTTTCTCCATATAAGATCATGTAATCTATGAATAAAGATAATTTTACTTCTTTCATTCCAATTTGGGTGACTTTATTTTTGGTAACAGAGTAATGCTGGCCTCACAGAATGAGTTTGGAAGCATTCCTCTGTCTTCAATTTTTGGAAGAGTTTAAGAAAGACTGGTGTTAATTCTGCTTTAAATGTTTGGAGGAATTCTCCAGTGAAGCCATCTGGCCCTCTACTTTTCTTTACTGGGGGACTTTTGCTTTCTGTGTCATTTTTCTCACTAGTTATAGGCCTGTTTGGATTTGTTTATTTCTTACAATTCAGTGTTGGTAAGCTGTATACTTTTAGGAATGTATCCATTTCTTCTAGGTTATCCAATTTGTTGACATAGAATTCTCAATAGTAGCCTATTATAATTATTTTTATTTCTGTGACTCGAGAAGTAATGTTCCCTCTTTCACTTCTAAATATGAGCCTCATTCCACATCTTTTTCTTGGTCTGGCTAAGGGATTGTCAACTTTGTTTATCTTTTCAAAAAAACAACTTTTGTTTTTGTTTTTTTTCTATTGTTTTATATTTTCTATTTCATTTATCTCTGCTTTTATTTTTGTTATTTCCTCCTTTTGTTTTTTCCTTCTTTGTTTTTTTTTCCTTCTGCCAACTTTTGGGTTAGTTTATTCTTTTTCTAGTTCCCTGAGAAGTTAAATTAAGTTGACTTGAGATCTTTTTAGTGTAAGCATTTGCTACTATAAAATTTCTTCTTAGTACTGCTTTCAATTAATCCTATATGTTTTGGTACATTGTGTTTTCATTTTATCTCCAAATATCTTCCAAATTCCCTTGTTGATCTCTTCTTCAGATCATTGTTTGTTTAAGAGTGAATTATTTATTCCCACATGTTAGTGGAGTTTCCTGTGTTCTGTTATTTCTAGTTTTATTCCATATAGTCAAGGAAGATATATGATTTTTACCTTAAATTTATTAAGACTTAGTTTGTGGCTTAACACGTGGTCGATCTTGGACAATGTCCCACGTGCATTTGAGAAGAATGTGTGTTTTGCTCTCCGGAAGCTGAGTGTTTTTGTATATTTCTGTCAAGTTTGGTTGGTCCAATTGTGTTGTTCAAGTCCTCTGTTTCCTTCTAGATCTTCTGCTGGTTGTCCTATCCATAGTAAAGGGGAGTTCTTAAAATCTACTCTTATTATGTCGCTATCCATTTCTCCCTTTAGTTATCTCAATAATTCATATCTTTGGGAGCCTTCATCTCTCTTTAAAAATGATAGGATTTGCAATTCTCATAGGGGTTGTATCTCACAATAGTGGAGTGTAAATGTCACCTCGGGGAGACTTTATGCTCAAATGGCTGAAGATCTTCAGTGGCAATGAGGGCTTGGGCCACTGGGCCACTCCCCTGCTTAGAAGGCCTTCCATATCATCGTGACCCAATCTGGTTTCTGTTTCCCCAGTCCAACCCACCTCATGACGTTTCACTGCTCAGTACTGTGCTCATGCCACCCTGATCGTAGCTGTTGTTTTTTAACCACTCTTTTCTCCCCCAGCTCACACCCATTCAAGCGTGCACACACACAGACACACACATTACTCAAGGTTTAGTGTATATGAAAACTTTTCAGAAAAGACTTTTGTAACCATGATGTTTGGTGGCTTTTGTCATGTAAAATGGCTTTACATATTTTTAAATATTTTTGTTAGAAAAGTGTATTTGTCAACATATATAAGACAAAACAATTCATATATTTGTGAGCTTGATTAAGATATTAAAATGTTTGGACAAATAGTATGTGTGTCTCCATTGTGATCTTGTACGGGCCTCACAGGCATTCAAGATGGGCCTGGAAGGAAGTTATATGAATAGGATGATTTATTATAGCAGAACATTGAAAGCACCTACTTTTTCTCTTTGGAACATTTAAGTTCTATCCAAATGATGGAACAGTATTTATCCATTTATTAAGATTGTTTGAAGCCTATGAAACATGGAAAATGCTTATGATGAAGAAAATAATACAAAATGGGATGTAAATTAAGACAGCATGTGGAAAATGCATATAGAAATAAATGGTTGTCGGGATGGTAAGATTAAGGAATCTTTTCTACATATTTTCAAATTTCAAAATATACTGCTACATTCAATTCTATAATTTGAATAAAAAGAATACAGCCCCTTAAGTGCCCTGTTTCCATGCCATTATAGCCTCGGTGAATGGAGAAAGGCTCTGAGCAGAGCGACTCCGCGGCCTCGTTTGCCCGTCTGCCAGCTGCAGGCTCTCCGTCTCCGCTTCACAGTGGAAAGACAGCCACGGAGCACAGTACAGATTAAAATCAAATATCTGCTAGACAAGAAATATTTTAAAGAAGAAACCCATAAACATGGGCAGTTTAGCACTAAAAAGGGGGAAATATGTGAAATTCTGGGGAGTAAATTGCATGACATTGCAACGTTGCCAGCTTCATGAAGCAGAGGTCCGAATTCATTCGATTCTCCTGCCGTGGAAGAGGAGACAAGGGAACAAGGAAGATCCAGCCTCGGTAAGTCCCAGGGCTCTGGGCAGGGGGGTGGGGGTGATACTAAGAGTCTATCATAGACAAACAAAGAAAGGAGGGCAAGGTGGGTGGGGCGGGCAACGAAGGGGAGAAGAGTGCAAAGCCAGAGCCCGGCAAGGGTGCTGGTGTCGCCGAGTCTGCGTGAAGTTCTGTGCAGTCACGCTGACAGATCTTGGAGAGCAAAAGTGGAGACAGGAAGACCAACTAGAAGATTGTTGAAATCTTCAAAGAGGGAAAAGGTGAGGGTGTGACTTAAGGCCTGAGTGGTGAAGACAAAGAGGAGGTGAACTTGAAAGGTACGAGGAGGGAGAATCAACAGGACTCAATAACCAATCGGAAGAAAGTCAAGGTCGACAGCCAGGATGATGGCTGGGCATCTGCATGTATAAGTGAGACCCCTGTTGCCAGACAAGTCTCCAGAAACCAACGAGGCCTTGGAATTAGTTTATATTTTAGATTTTAAACCATCTTTTTCCCGTTGCAATCCCTTGGGGATCCACGATTATTTACATTTTGTGTTTACATAAGCTAAGCTCTGCAGTTACATAATTAGAGGGTAGGGGGTAGGGGGGAATCTCACAATCAGTTCCAGGCCCTTTTAGGTATGGGACCACAACTCTTTCGTAAATAGCCAGACCGAAGTTTGCAGTCAAACCCAGGGGCATTTATGAATAAATACTGACCCCCAGTGTTTAGGTGCAGAAATAAAGGTTATGAAATACCAGGCCTTTTGGGAGAAAACATGGAATTCCAGCTACAAATAATATTCCACTTCAGTTCAGAACCTTGGGGTGCTTCCGTAATAAAAGTACTGACTAGCTCATTGTTGGCTGCTGGCTGCCTGGACAACTCTAACACATGTTCTATAGAACGTGTCAGTGTGGATTGAGTGGCCTCAGTCATGGGTGAATGGCTGTGTGACGGCCTTTGCCCTCCCTGCTCCAAGGTCCAGGTTCGACTACTCCGAAGAACTGGAGTAAGGGAAGATTTATTGCCATAAATGTGACTAACACAGACTCCAGCTCTGATTCCCACCTAAGTCAACATCACGTCCAATAACTACCCTCAGCAGCAGACTCAGGGCAGCGTGGTTGGCACATATTCACCTTTCAACAGCTGCGTGGCTGGAGCAAATTCATGAGAAATTCTTAAGTAAACTCTCGGCAGCAAAATAACTCCTTCAGCTGGAGCTGCTTCCTCCTGAGAAAGTAACCAGCTCACATCTTGGCCAATGGTCGTTGCGGTCAGGTGGCATCTGTGTTCTGCAGACCAGAAACCAGGCGCTAGCTCTATGGAGACACGCTCCTGTCACCTCGGGGCTGTGCTGAAGTTTTCAGAAAGCTCAGCTTTGCAGAGAAGTAACAGGACAGGTCAAGTCATTAAGCTGTCTCGAAAAGGTAGAGCCTCCTTCGCAAAAACAGGATCTTTTTCATGAACCTTGTTTTTAAAGTGAGAAGAGACTTCAGCGGCCAACCACAACATCAAAGGCAAATCTTTAACGCCAACAGAATTCATTTGACTTGTTTTCGGCAGCGAGGAGCTTTCATTTCAGGCCATTAACCCTCAGCATTCTTAGCAGAAGGCTGCATGGAGGAGCAGTAGGAAACACAGATCCAACTGGGCTATGACATGGGACAGAGTGACACAGGGGACGCTTGTGAGGTGGTTGCTGCAGGGACCTGAAATTCAAGGAAACAGAGGCCCAAAGATGAAGTCGAGTTTAGGAGCCAAATGGTGGCATGAAGAAGGGATATCGCCCTTCGGCACTATTTGTTCCCGTACAAGCCAATGGCGACCCTAATCCTGTGTATGACTTGTTGTATCAGCAAACGAGCTAATCGTTGGCCTGATGCATAACTGCAGCCCCGAACATAGTAGAAATAAAATCAGTGCACACCTCGCCTCTCGATGGTATAGTACAGACTTAAAAGTTTGACCTTACCTAACAAGGACTGAGATTTCAAGAGAAATAAGAAGTGCAGAACCTACTCACCTTTATCCACACACTGCACAAAGTTTTAGTGACCGTTCTCAATGCAAGTTTATATCAGTCCATGTTTAGTTCCTGTCATTACCTTTTCTGATTTTATTTTGAAAAATGTCAAACCTACAAAGAAGCCAGAATAGTACAATAATCCATTATAAACTCTTTCCTCAATGCATCAGTTAGAATATTTACTGCATTTGCTGTCTCTATACAGGGAAATTGCGTTGGCTAAACCATTTGGATGTGTTGCGGACATCATTCCTCACCCTTAAATTCTTCAGCCCCCAAAGGTCCTTCATAACGTTTAGTTAAAACATGTAATTAAGGCGCAAATGTTGAAGCCCTAATCCCCAGTGGGCTGGAATTCAGAGAAGGGGCCTTTGGGAGATAATCATGTTTAGATGAGGTCATTGAGGTTGGTTCCCCCATGATGAGATTAGTGCTCTTGTAAGAGAAACCAGAGTTCCCCCTCTCTCTCTTCCATATAAGGACACAGCAAAAAGGTGTCTGAGAACCAGAAACAGGGCCCTCGTCAGGCACCAAATCTGCCAGCACCTTGATCTTGGACTTGTCAGTCTCTAGAACTATGAGAAACAAATGTTTGTTGTGTAAATCACCTAGTCTGTGACGTCTTATTATAGCAGCTGGAGAAGACTAAGACAAATGTTCTATAACCCATTAACACCATTCTTTTCTTTAATCCCAAATTTGGCACTTGAAGCCAATTTTTGTGTCTCATCCTCAGGCTTTGGGCATTTTCTTCTTTTCTGACTCAAGATGTTTTGAGCTCACCTTTTACTTTATCTGCATCAAACCTGGAACCAACCAACATGTGTGGTTTTGTGACCCAGTAGTGAGAAAGCAAGGTCAAGGGAGCTAGGTGTGCTCGTCACTACTGGGTATTGCTTCTAGAACTTTTCAGAGGACACGGCCAGATCTGGGCGTGGGGTAGGAAGCGGTGATATTGGCAAGAAAGAGGAAAATACATACACCTACACACACACTCATACAAATCCCCAGTTCAAAACCAAAAAAACAGGGCCCTCCTTTAACTTCCAAATCGCCCCACATTATGCTGCAGAAGTCACACATAACAGACCAACAGCAACCAGAGATAATAGACTATATACAAGTCAGACCCAAACTGGACAACTTTGTAAGGGCTTACATGTGGTTTCTCTAGAGTACCAAAAAGGGCAAAGTTCAGAGCAGATGACTGACGGCTGCCATTTTAACTTATTGAAGACCATGTTATTCCTTTTCAAAATCTATCCCGTTTGATGTTGGGCATTTGTTTCAAAATAATCCAGTTGGGGTGGGGGGAGTGAGGAGGGAGCTTACCTTTAAAATATTGTCAAAGGAAATTACAATATATTATTTTTGGCAACGCAAGGTCCCAGTGTCTTAAAGAATAGACTATAGTAAAACTTTACCAATTGTGGAAACAGTGAGTTTAATCCTATCATTTTGCCAGATAACTCTGTCATTAGAGGGAGAATAAATAAATAAAAGATTCTTATATTTTGCATGTTTCCTATTCCCCTCGGGATCAGTGGTTTAAATTCCCCTCATAGTCCAACGTGAAAGTCTTAGGGTTCAGCAGAGCCTGGCATCGGCCACAGCCAGATCTACTTCGAGACAAAGCCTGGTTTCATACAACCAATGGGGTTATAAACATGAGCCAAAAACTTGCAAAATACAATAGTGCAAAACACAAAAACAGGAAACAGGATCAAGATCTGCAACATTTTGGTGTATTTCTGAGGGAAGAACTTTCGAAAGGCTTTCTGGGTTAAGAGAGAAGTTGCACTTCGAAAAGAATCGTATCACTCGTGAAAGGCTAAGAATGAACTAAAAGTGGCCCTGGGGGCAATGAAACTTGTCTGGTTAAGCTATTTCCCTAGACAAGTTTTGTCGAACACAATTAGGGGCTAGGTAAATGAAGACCTGTATGCACAATGGGAAGTGGGGCAAGGTACTGCATGTGTGACCCCTGACTTCTCTCTTCCCTGGGGGTGGCAATGCGACCAGGATTTTTGCTTTGGCCACCAAGTTGGTCAACTGTTGCCCAATGGGTATTGACTTTCACAGGTTCACACGCTGACCAAAAAGGCACTGGACCCCCAAAGCTACGGAGCACAGAGAAGCTTCCCGGGCTAGAAGACAGCCATTGCCACTGATGGTCATATGTAGTAACTGCATTTTAATAAACTGGCCATAATCCAACCTCGGAGATTATCTGCAAAGGAATCTGGTTGAGCTTGGTAATAGCTAGACTACAATTTTTAAAATCTTCCTTGCACACCTTTTTAAAAATTTTTTTTATTTTTGTCCAATTTGTTATCTCCCTTCTTCCCCCATTAGTCTCCCCTGCCCTGCCCAGCCCACACCCCACATGCAATCTCCCCACCCCCGCTGTCCCCATGGGTCCTTCACACATGTTCCTTGACTTGACCCCTCCCCTTCTTTCCCCGCTATCCCTTCCCCTCTCCCCTCTGGTCACTGTCAGTTTGTTCTTTACTTCCACGTCTCTGGTTCTATTTTGCTTGCACATCTTATTAAGGAAAAATTTGTGACATAATGCATTCTAACCAAGGGTGCTCTGTTAATTCAGTGCTCAAGGTAAAACACCTCCATTTTCTGAAGAACTTCTGAAGACATGGTCACCATGTGGGCTGAAAAATTCAGAGGCCGGTTCCAGAGATGAAGCTGTTTAAAAATGGTCTGAGCTGTAAGCTAACAATAGGCTTGGAATTGTAGGAATAGCTGGTAGTTGGTAGTTGACTCTGATCTCTGAATTCTAAAGGGTGTCATTTGATTAGGCTGCTGGACTAAAGAGGACTAGTGGAGAGAAGCCAGTAGTTGGTCAGAAACTTAAAGCATCCACATTTCATGTCTTAACGCAGCACACATGTGGCCAGCTGTGAGCAAACCAGGTTCACCTCTCTTTTTCTCAGCACCTTCATCGGCCAATGCTCTATGTCTTGATTTAAGCATTGATTCAATGGAGACTGAGCAGTGGCAAGGGTTTTAGAATTAGTTTTCTTCTAACACCACTTATACTATAATGTGGATACAAATAAGCTAATCCACCAAAGGGAAGCCGTAAAAAAGTGGTAAATATCTGTAACAGCTATTGCAGCTGCAAATTTTTTACATGACTTTATCCTTGAAATGTATGTTACGTGCTTCAAAGCAAAGCAATAGTTTCACGAACTGACTTGTATACCTACACTATCTAAAAATACACTATGGAAACCAGAATCATTAAGATTGATAAGCAATCGATTCTATCCATGGTGTACCCTGCCTACTCTTAGCCGTCAGTAGATGAACAAATGTATGTGACGAGCTCCAATATGTCATTTCCCTTGCTCATGTGGATAAAATTATGCCCACTCTATTATGCCTTCTCCCTGGCACCAACCTGCAATTTACATACAACTAGGAGTGCCTACGTGCTGAAAAAGGTGCAGCTCTTTGAGTGTTACAGAAAGATATGGGCCAAAGACCAGTTCGAGCCTTTCTCTAATATTTATGAATCATATAGAGATACTTGGGGCTATCATTTTTGGTCATAGAACTTTATTTTGAAGCCAATTTCAGGAACACAAGGATCAAGGTTCAAAAACCAAACACAAAACGAAAAAAGAACACCAACAGCTACACGTGCCTATGTGCCGCTAATTCGAGCTGCCAGAGAGGGATCCCACCGAACGTCGAATGAGGGGGTCTCTGGACCGCAGGCAGGGCAGAGGGCCCTGCTGGGCACTGCCGCCTGTCTCGGAGGAACCCATCTGCAGCTTTCCCACCTAATGGGCCTCTCATCTTACCTTTCAAAACATCCCTTTTCCTACAGGAAAAGACTAGCAATAAATACTTAAGTATAGTGCATTATCTAATATCCTTTCCTATCATCCCAGAAAGTCTTAGTAAGTATAAAGGTGAACTACTTATTGGAGAACTAATACCTGTCAGTGGTGACTCAGGACCTACTGAATGGTGAGTACCTTCAACTCCACCTGCATGGTCACTCCCACATCTCAGAAAATTATGACATTGATTAAGCCCCAACTGGTTACGGGGTTAGTGACTAATTCAAACAGGGCTAGCGGGACAGCTAACCCACAAGGCTTAGGACGTGAGCACTCAGGCACTCTAAAGTCTTTATCTGGGCCAACGTAAGTTCCTTAGTTACCTATATAAACTTTACCCCACAGCCTAGCTCTGGAAGAGTCAGAAAGAAAGAGAAAGGCGGGGGATGGGGGGGGGAGAAATCAGCACCTATAACACTCTGCATGCCACTCCTTTTTGTAGCTATTCCAATCTAACTAGAGAATTCAATCCAGCTAGAGGAAATCCAGCTAGGGAAGGACTTTATTTTTCAGCTCTTTTTCACTTTTCCTTGATCCTCTACTTTCTTAATGGCTGCTTGGATGGCCTCCTGGTCACCCAGGAACTGGTGAGGCCCAACGGCGTGCAGGTTCTCATCCAGCTCCAGGAGGATGGGGACGCCGGTGGGAAGAGTGATGTTGATGATGTCATCATCTGAGATACCTGGAGAGTAAGAGAGGAAGGAACAAGGCATTAAGGACAACCGGAAGGAAGTTCCGTTTAGTGGCTTAACTGCCACGGGTACTTAGTCCCAGATTCACTGCTGGTCTGGAACTCTGCGGATTCTGTCAGGGATTCTAGCTGGAGTTCCTGGAAGCCAAGAACTTCCCAGAAGTTAAAAAATGAAAATAAAGCCCCAGACAGAAATTAACGTCATGTCATATCTTAGTGCAGTAAATACCTTCCGAGAGAACCGGATCCTCGCTGTTTCCCGTCTAAATCCTAAAAGAATGGAAATTATTCTCTCCGTGCCCGCATTTGTGTTGCTGATTTCGCATGTCAGTCAATCTTGAAAAATCTTAGAGTAAACTAAGAGGGTTTTCTGATGTCTTCCCTTTTATGAAATGTCCCCAGGCTGGCTAAAATTAACCTCTAAATCTAGTTTAGTGGATTAGAATGTGGTTGCTTTTCCAACACTGAGTGTGCCTGGGATGACCCGGGCAGGGGGCACTCCCCTGGCTACTCAGGACGCCCCGTGAGGGGGAGTCAGGAAAGGACTGGGAGGGATGCCCTGTAAACGGGCCTCGCTCTCCTACTGTCCCGTATCGTCCCAACTAACAGGAGAGGGAGGCATGTGTTGTGGACAAATCACCTTCAATGCTTTTTAAAATAAACTCAATTCCAGGTAGTTCAACTGTGACCAGAAGGGTTGGAGGAAGACTGTAATAATAGCAGTGACAGTATTTTTATTATCCCGACTACATGTAACAGTAAACAGCGAAGATGTACTGAGTACATTCTACATGCCAGGTCCTCTTTTAAGCACTCCGGAGGTACTAACTCATTTAGTCATTGTTGCAGTCCTGTGAGGTGACAAGCCATTATGTTCCCATGTAACATGTCCTGGCACGGGGAGGTGAGGCGAACAGCTGAAGACCACACCGGCAGTCGGCAGCAGCGCCCGATTCAAACCCAGGTGTGACTACTGCACAAAGTAGATCCCTGCAAGTGCTTCTGAGTCCAACACGGGCAAGGAGAAGGAAGGAGACAAGAGATAGAGTTAAGCAAATTAAAGGTAACTGAAACTATTCAAATTATCTATTTTAAAAACACACTTTCGTTATGTAGATTTCTACATCTCAGCCAAATGCTTGTGTTCTGTATTAACAGAGAGGGTCAAGGTGGAGCCAGTTTCGAGGAGGAGTCTGACGGTCTGTCGTTACTTAGGAGGTGATGATGGCAGAAAAAGTTAGCGGCAGCTAGTTCTCAATGTGCCGTGCCATTTTAATTAATCGGTGGTCACACTACAGCACCAGTCAGAAGTCACGGAATCATCGCACTGGATCCCAAGAGCTAGGGTAGCTCTGCATTAGAATTTCATTGCTTGGCCCAGGAGAGCTGCCCGAGAACTCTCCTGCACGACCGCATACACTCAGACCGCTATGAGACAATGGGTGCTATGAGACAATGGGTGCGCACCGCACCCCTCCCCTTCTGCCGGTCCCCTCCATATTCTACCTCCGTTAACTTTAGGCAAGTGACTGCTCTGGGCCTCCATTCCCTCTGACAAATTAAAAAAGAAACACACACACTCTTCCTTTACCAGTACGAAGGGTATGGGGTAGGAGGAAGGGACTTAAAAGAGAACATGATAAAGTACAGAACAGTGAATGGGTCTTCTTCCCCTACTACCACTTCTCTTCTTGGCAGACGCTTTTCAAGGACAGCTGCTAACACACTACTTCACCCTGCCGAGCCCCCATCCCCACACTGCAACCCCACACAGAGTATCATCCCAAACTGAAGCTGCCAAGAACAGATCAGCTCAGACCAGACAGCCAGCTGTGTAGCAGGGAGGATTCTAAGAGCCCTCTGGCTCCCAAAGGTCAGATCTGCCAGCTGGATGCATCGCAGCTGCTACACGCAGCCCTTGGAGGCGGCCGGGGCAGAATTCACCAGCATGAGGTTTAGAGCCGGGCGACCACCGAGGCTTTCAAACCCAGTAGTTCTCACCCCTTTCCCCCCCTTCACCCCCAATCCATTCGGCAACCAGGAACTGAGGGCCTATGACATGCATAGCACTCTGGGGAGGGACACTTGTGACCTTGGCCAGGATTCTACCTCTACTGAACTATTTCTTCATTCATGAAAGGGAAGAGGATGGTCTCTTCCAGCACCAAAGTTCCTCTGTTTTATTTGGAATGGTCATGAAAAGCAAAGGCCCTTCAGAGGCATGAGAAACATGGGGATGGCCACTGGGCTTACGCTCGTGTGTCACAGGAGGACCAGGTTTATCTGCCCCTGGCGTCTGTGAGCATATTGCTCACTGAATTGGAGAAAAAGATGGATTTTACAGATTTCTTCAGTTAATCCAAATTTTTCTGCAAAAAAACAATTGCAGAGAAATTGCAATTGGTTGTCTGCTTTGGTAGGAGACAACCATTTAGTAAAAATGACCACATTTGACTAATGTTTTCCAGGAGAAATAGAAATTATGAGCATTCACATCTGTCAGCATTTCAGATTCACTGCTTGTAGATTGTGGGCCTTTACGACATCACTGACCATGAACCTGTGCAAATGTTTTTGGACATGGGACTTTATTTTAAATGGACTAAGCTTCCACTTTTATTCGGCGTTGTGCTGGAGGTTCTAGCCAGGACAACTGGTCAAGAAAAAGAAATAAAAGGCCTCCAGATCAAAGTAAACAATCTCTCTTTTCAGATAACACTTGAACCAATAAATGAGTTCAGCAAGGTTCTAGGAGATAAGATTAATGTATAAAATTAATTGTATTTCTATATAGTGATAAGCAAATCAAAAATGAAATTAAGAAAACAATTCTATTTATATTAGCAACAAAAAGAACAATATACTTAGGAATATATTTAACCAAAGAAGTAAAAATCTTATCCTCCGAACACTGCAAGTGTTTCCGCAAGTCAACACACAGACTCAGCACAATCCCTATCAAAATTTCAGCTGATTTTTTTTTGCAGAAATTGACAAACTGATCATAAAATTCACAAGGAGATTCAAGGCACCCAGAATAGCCTTCCATTTCACTCTCCAGTGCACACCCAAGAGAAATGAAAACACAGGGCCACACACACACTTGCACACAAACCTTTGTAGCAGCGTTATTCAGAGACAAAAAGCGGAAACAGCTTAAATGCCCATCAACCGATGAATAAGTTAAATGTGGTATATCCATGCAGTGGAACATTATTTGGCAATAAAAAGGAATGCAGTGCTAATACATGCTAAATACTGATGAACCTTGAAAATATTAAGCTAAGTGGAAGAAGCCAGTCACAAAAGACCACATATTGTACCATTCCATTTATGTGGAATGTCCAGAATAGGCAAACTTATAACAGATTAGTGACTGCCCAGGGCCAGCAGGAATGAGGGGACTGGACAGTGCCAGCTAGGTATAGAGTTTCTTTTGAGGGTAATGAAAATGTTCCAAAATCGACTGTGGTGATGGACGGACAGCTCTGGAAATACTGAAGGCCAATGAACAATATATTTACATGAGTGAGTTATATGGTATAAGAATTATATCTCAATAAGGCTGTTAGAAGTACTAAACAAATCCAGAGAAGTTAAATGACACTGTTTGTCATAAAACTGTTAAGGTAGTGTAATTGCACCTGTTTGTTTGTTTGTTTGTTTAAATCCCCAAATCCCACCAGCCCACCTCTGGCCATCTGACTCATTGACGGGGGTTTCCACCAGAGCATAAGGAGAGAGAACAACTGTTCAAATGCACTGCCCTCGGGAAAGGCTGGGCGCCGACTGCGTGCACAGAGCAAGAGCAGAGAGGGCTTTTTGTACATCGTGGACAATCCAACATGGAGTCAGCATCAGCCGTGACAGTTACGCCAAGTGCTATGCCAAGACTGAGGCAGTGGGGTGTAATGGGAATGCCCTTAGGAGGGCCCAGAAGGCCCAAACTACAAGTCTGCACACTTTGATGAGGGTTCCATCTGGACACCAGTAAGAGTGGGGCCTCCACTGCTGGTGGGCTGTAGGAACTCAGAGCTCTGACCACCCCACGAGTGAGTGTGGCTGTTCCATGGGCCACCTGCAGAGCCCTGGCAGACCTCCACTCCTCCGGATACATGCTGCGACTACAGCCACCTGGCTTGAGACCAACAACACCTCTCCACCCGCGGACGGAGGCACTGACCTGGGACTTCACACAGGATGTCTGTCCTGCTGGCTTCTATCGCGTAAGCTCCCCCTCCTGTGTGTGAAATGTGTGTGACTCTTCTGGCTTATCGGGGAGGTGTCTCCTAATAAGCCTGGCATTGTGGAAAGACACAAAGGTGTGTGAGCGATTCCTCCGGGGGATGCTCCCTTGGCTCACAATGCTGGACAGCAGTGCCCCATGTTCTCGTGTTTTCAAGATCAGTAAAGGGCATGGACAGGTCTGATCCCCTTGAAAGAGCTAACGCACTGCTGGTGAGGTCCAGGGGCTACAGTCCGCGACCTCGGAAAGGAGTTCGGATCTAACCAGACCTAGCAGGTCCTCTCTTTAATAGCACGCCTCTCAAGCTCAGGCCTGTGGCTTAGATGTGTGGGATCGAACCAAAGAGCCAACTCTACAAAGGCCGTGAGAACTATAATTTTCAACCTACAAAGGAAGGAGAGCGCAACAAAAATAGAACATGTCCAATTAAAAAAAAAAGGAACATTCCACTTTAATGACTACTCAAGCCATTCACACAGCAGACTAATTACTTGCAAATATTTAAAATGCTTAGACTGGTTAATAATCAGTCAGTGAGACTTAAATTTTAAATAGCAAATTAGGAAAAACCACAGTGAAGCCATTACTCATTGCTCAGTTTTGGCATAAGGCACATTCTTTGTCCTAAGGAAGTTAAGCAAACAGAACTCCTAAGGCTAGAATAATGCATCTGCACTGGATGGAACCAAACTGAATTAATAATACTATCTTATGTAATACCGTGTTACAAACTCATTAACTGGAACATCCTACAAAAGTTAAAGAAGAGCGGCCAGAGATCACACCTTCTGTCTGAAAAGTGGCACGGACTGTTTACACAGCACCCACGAATGTTCCGAAGGGAAGCGTCACCGAGGTCTCGTCCCGAGTAGACCTGTCTCCATCGCTCCCCGCTCTGCAGCCACCCCCTCAGAAACCAACCATTCCTTTAATTCCTGAATCTTCATGTAGGGGCTTCTAGGGGTCCACTGCAACCCACCTAAATGACTGGGACATTTCGAGTATGAAATAATAAAAGGTTGGTGGTAAGTCAGAGGGGTAAACAACTCGAGGCCCCTATGAGGATAAATTCAAGCTTCATTTTCTACATATGGGACCGACTTCAGGGAGTCACGTCTGTACCTGTGAGCCGCCTGCCTCCCCCAAGTCATTGTAGCAGAAACAGGAACCACAGACGGATCGCTGTGTGCATGCCACACCAATGACACTTTGCCTTCTCTGGGAGGGGGCGTGTAAATGCTCCCGTCTCCCTCTGGGACCATGGGCTCCTTGAACAGGAGCCGTGTTTTATCCAACGCTGTATCGCCCATGATCTTGGAACGGTGCCTGACTCACTGCAAGAACTCAGTGTCTGCTTGTTCGACTCTAAAAACTGCTATTATGCAGTGATGGCCGCTAGGACCCAGACATTATGGAGCTACATTATGCACTATTATACCTGGATGTGTTTATGTCTGCTTTTTACACATAAATAAAGGCTATCAGAACTAAAAACCATTCGTTGGGCCTTCCCAAACTCGTGTGCATAAAGCATGTACCTGAAAGCATTCTGAGGCCTTTTCAGAGAGGCACAGGTCCCAGCTGAGTTTTGGAAAGAGATGAAAATGGGGACAGAAGCTCCTGAAAGTAAGGACTTGGTGTGTCCAGGTCCAGGCGCCGCACCCTCCTACCAAGAACAGTGCCCGACTTAGCGCACCCTCAGGACAGAGCTGACACGAATGAATCTGAACTCTTCGGAGTTCAAATCGAATCTAGTCTTTCACCGTCGAAGCCGTGATGAAAGAGTGTGCCCCCTTCTTCACCTTACCAAGAAAAAGAAGAGAGAGTTGCAGAAGTCAAACAAATGGCTTTTGGATTTAGTGCTAATAAATAACTCATATTAAATTTGTCTTCCATGTATTTTCTTTGGTTTTCTCCAAAGTATTTGCTCAAAATCTTTGAATATCAGGAAACGGGAAAAAAGACCTAGTGGGGGACAGATCTGTTGTAGGACAGGAAGAAACACTACTTCTAAAATGCATGTTTTGGAGAATTAGAAAAGAGGAAAACAGTTTTGACCAAAGCAGTCAAGTATGAGGTCCCACCCATGCCTCACTTCCCTTTCCTAATCAAGTCAGTCTCAATTCAAGCCCCGATGACGGGTGTCGGTGATAAGACTGCTGTGTTCTTCTGTTGCCAAAATAAGAGCAAAACAAGAAATTCTGAGTTTGATAGATCATCTACATGTTTTTAATTACAATTCTTTAAGATCTGAATGCTCTATAGGTCCAACTTAAAGAAGGGCTGGGAACAAGTGGAAATGGGTTATTTGAATATCGTAACATGATGACAGAAGGAAAGCCTCTAATTTAGAATTAGGAAGAGAGAAGAATCCATCCTACATTTAATTTTCTAGTTAAATAGCATACAACTTTTTAAAAATAAAGGTTCCTATCAGTCAATTATACTTATAGATAAAAGAAAGCTTAACTATACCACCAGACTAGTTATTTGTTTCACAGTGGAGAGGCCTGAATTTGCTGCTTCTGAAAATATCGCACTGAAATGCCAAAGGTGACCGCCTCGTCTGTCCCTGTCCCCACAGTGAATTCCAGCTGACCTTTCCTCCCAGATTCTCTAATTTCATCTGACCACTTCTTTGCCTTGTTATGTGTACAGCTGCACGCAATTTTTCAAGGATCAAGTCTGCCTTTCATGAGTCTCTTGTATGCCACTCTTATTCCAAACTTGAGACTGCCTAGCCCTGTGCTTGAACCCAGACTAAACAATCCACTTCCGCTGGCATGATGCGGACTGCACCCAAGGCCTCCGTGCAGGACCTGGCCTGGCCTTCAGTGTGGGCCAGCAGGAAACAAACAGGAAGTGGCTCTGCCAGCCACTGAGAAAGAAACACACGCCTGTCTGGAACGCTATAGAACAGCATGCTTTTAGATACTAAGTCTGGGTGCAGAGTTTTCAGGGTGGTGACGAGTGTGTCAGAAGCAGTGAGGGGTGGGCCCTGCTTCAGTCTGAACTTGTCAGCACAGCACGTAACTGCACTGCTAAAAATCAGTAAAGCAGCCCCTTCAAGCAGGAGTTTTCCTACTATACAATATTTCACATCTGCTTTAAGTCTTCTTTCTTCTGAAAGTATCAAGAACTACTATCGTGTTAAAAGTAAAACAATTCCCTAATTATATATCACTTAAGAGCAGAGATAATGTATAAATAAGTAACCTCACAGGGCAGAGGCCGTCCTGCTCGGACAGGGCCTGTCCCAGGCCCCGGTGTATGGTTCCTGCGTGCCACTCTGCTGCGAGAGTGCCACCAGCTCGGACTCAGGAGCACTTGCCTCTCGCTGGGCTGTGCTCCTGCCGGGACTCCGGGAGGCCCTCGGGGCCTCCTTCCGCCTAGACTGGGCGGCTGCGAGAAGGAAAAATGATAGGTGGAAGGCCCCATTCCATTAAGAATGGAACTTAGAGTTGGGTGGCAAATGAGAAGAGATATAGGGCCTAGCACGAATGATGCCCCTTTTTTATTCCAAAATCTTTAAGTACAGAATCATAAGCATGTCATTCTGAAACATAATATCACACTCAAGTGCACCATACGACATTTTAGATGACATGTTCAAATCAAAATGATAAATTATTAGAGCCATATTATTACCCTCCCAACCACCCTCAGGCACGTCTTACTTCTGCCGGGCCCTGTATAGTTTGGAGGCAGAAAAACCTTTACTGAAAGAGCTCCCAGCTCCTAAGTAGAAAACTTCATGGTTCAGCGGCTTGTACGTAGTTTCTCATGAAGAAGGAAGACAGACTTTAAAAGGCACTTCCCTGCACCACCCACGGTTTAGGTGCGGAGTCGAGTCTGCAGCAGCAGCTCCCGAAGTGCTGAGGAAACACAACGGTGCCCTCCAGGTTACTTTCCCCAGGTACAGGGAGAGGGACCTGGCGACTCTCAGTCCAGGCTACTAACCGGCAAACCAACTAGTCTGTTATTTTCTAAAAGAGACGGCAAGGTTCCATTCAGAGCAACGGCCACTGCACTAGATAAAGGCAGGTCTTTTAAAACTGAAGTACGATTTGCATTCAGTCAAATTCACCCTTTCTGTGGGGGGAGGGGACGGTTCTACCATCCCCCCCAAATCCCCTGTGCCCCTGTACAGCCTACCCTCCTCCACTGATCCATTTTCTGACTGAACAGTCTCACCCCTTCCTGAATGGCATGTAAATGCAGTCACACGATGCCTAATTGTTTTTTAAAAATATAAAATTTCTCACAATTCTAGAGATATCAAGGAGTGTTCCCCACCGACCCCCAAGGCCTCTCTCCTTGGCGTGGAGATGGCTGTCACCTCCTGGTGCCTTCACACGATCTTCCCTCTGTGTGTGTCTGTATCCAAATGTCCTCTTCTTAGAGGGATACCAGTCACACTGGGTTAGGACCCCCCTAATGGCCTCATTTACCTTAATTACCCCTTTAAAGTTTCTTTCAGCAAACCAGCTTAGTGATCAATGGTTGATCAAATGAAGTACAAAAATATGGCCTGGATACACTGAAGAGCCCAGTACAACCCAGCATCGAACCACAGCTCTCCAGGGAGTCCAGAGCCTTGTGCTAGCTCCCACATTAAACAAGAACTGCGCCTGGCACAAAGTGTGCACTCGGAAAGGGCCACCTCGTATAGAGGTATTGGGGACCGCCATGCCGAGACTAGTGTGTGGAAGCCATTCACAGCCTACGGTGGTAGGGCAGCAGCAGTACTAATTTAATACTCAATTACTTGCCTCAAGTTACCTTTTTATGGTTTACCTGCCAAGGATGCTCTTGACTTGGCTTCTTATAACACAGTATTCCAAACAAAAAAATAGATCAAGAGAAGGGCTACTTTTCTAGAAAAAAAAAAAAAGCCCAGGTGGCCACTGTGTGTAGAGACTCAGGAAACTGGGCTGGGTGGGACTCATGACCCCATCTAATGCTGGGGCCCATGGCCAAGCCATCGGGGGTCCGTCTGGGCTTCATGTCCATCCAACAGCACCCATGCTCTTCCCCCCAAAGTGACGGAGTGTCAGCCAGGGTCTCACTGCCTGTGGAGTGACGTCACAACACCAGAGGGCTGAGAGACAACATGATGTCCAGAGAATCAACACGCTCCACTGCTGACATACATGCGATCTTGAGAAGGTAAGTAACACGAGAATGCTCTCAGCAGGAGAGGCACTTTGAGATTTCAGGGTCAACCAGTATTTTAATTAGTTATTTGGGTCATCATTCCCAAAGTCACAGTCCCTAAATAATAACAAAGTACTTTTATGATCTGACAACATTCTGGCATTGATTCCATCAGTTCCCACAGAAGGTAAAATGTTTTAAGGCTGGTAGGCAGTAAGACAGTCTAGGGAAAAACTGCCCCAGTTCTTGGAAAGATCCTGTTCTATAGAGGAGAATTTTATAGAAACAGATCTGGAAAGCATGATTAGGAATCAGATGAATCTATGACCACAAGCATTTTTACTTTGGTAATCAGTGCACAAAATTTAGCGACTTTGGGTGTTTGGAGGACACATGGGATCTGGTCACACTCACTTCGAGGACACTTCCTTAATATTAGAGAGAACTGACACCTTTAGAGTAGCAGGGAGACCGTGCCACTTGTCCGCGCCGGGGCACTTCTGAAAGCGAAAGGAGATGCTATTAATAATTACTCTGGGATAAAAGATATTAACCAGAAAATGGGGTGTTTTCACATATAACTTTAGAGTAAAAATAAACTGGCAATCAAGATAGTAAATTGTATGGTATGTGTTTCTAACACAAAAAACACAAATGCAAATTGGCAAGTATTTCTGCTTATAAAACAAAAACCTGTATTTTCCCCCTAAAGTAAGGAATATTCACTTACCTTCTGGAGTTTTGAAAAGCTAGCATCCAAATTCAATGTAATGCTTTTTCAGACTGGGAATTTACCAAGTACCAGGTGAAGCCCTGTAACTTGAGCTCCAGAAAGTTACACATGGCAAGACAGGAAGTCCACTGTTGGCATTCCCACTCCAGGGAGCACACATATTTAGAATAAACTTTAAAAGGGCTGAAATCTCACTCAATGAACAGAAATGGCATGGAAGAAATAACACACACTTTCTTCTGATCTTGGGAAAGTCACTTAGGCTTAACTCCTATAGCTGTGACATAGAATGCTTGGATCTTATTCTTCAAAATATTCTACAAGAGAATTCTACTAGTGGGAAATGGCATTTAGAGGACTCCTCAAATAAGAGAGAACTAATTTATAAAGTGATCATAAAATGTACTCCAGGCTTTTTCATGCACATGAAATAATTTCTTCCCCCTTAGGGTGTGGGAATAAATCACTACAGGGAATCACAGCAACATCAAAGAACTCCACGACTCTTAACAGTACCACCAGGGAGCACTACAGGCCAAAAAGGAGCAAAGCTATTCTACCCAGCATGGGTGAGCCAACGTTACAAACCAACTTACAAGGTCTGCCTCTCTCTGGACAAATCTCAACCCTCACATGCACTCCACCTGTGTCCCCAGCCATGCGCTTGTGCCTAATGGCATATTCTGGCTTTTCTGAGAATTTTTCCCCCTGAATGCCTGCCATTCTCCCTGGTCACTGAGGCTTCCGTCTCCATCCCGTCTCCTTCATACGTTCCTTCCTTCTTCCCTGCACGCAGCTGCCAGCCCGACACCTTTTCCTAGGTTCACATACTTCCTACTCAACCTCTTCATACAATCTACCTCTTCCAGCACAAACGCCAATACTGTAAATCAACTATTCCCAAAACATTTTATATAAAGCCTGTTTATAGTAATGCAGATAGGAATTATAATTTAAGGTTGCTTCAAATTAATTCATCTCTGAAATGTAACTTAGTCCCATATCTCCCAACATAAAAAGAAAAAAAAGAAGACAGACCTGAGAAGAAAGGTGAAATGAAGCCTGAGCACTAGAGCCTCCTAATTTCTCAGTGATTCCTGTAAATCCAGTTCTGTCCCAGTGGTCAAAGCTATGTTTTAATTTTTTCCTTATTCTATACTGCACATCTATGCATTTCTACTTTGTTATCACTATTATACATTTGCCCAAAACTATTGTTTTCTAGGCCAATGTCAAATCCTTTCATCTTTTTGTGCCACTGATTATTTTTGCAGCTTTAATGAGATAATTACATACCATTCAATTCACCCACTAAAAGTGTATAATTCAGCCCTGGCTGGTGTGGTTCAATGGATTGAGCATCAGCCTGTGAACCACAAGGTTGCCAGTTCGATTCCCAGTCACAGCACATGTCTGGGTTGCAGGCCAGGTTCCCAGTGGGGGGCACATGAGAGGCAACCGCACATTCATGTTTCTTTCTCTCTCTCCCTTTCTCCCTTCCTTCTCCTCTGTCTAAAAACAAATAAATAAATCTTTTTTTGGGGGGGGGATTCAATAACTTTTAGTATATTCAGAGTTGGGTAGCCATTGTCACAATCAATTTGACAACATTCCCACTACCCCAACAAGACACCCTGTACCTACCAGCAGCCACTCTAGGCTCCATGCCCTCTTCACCTCCTCCCCAGCTCTAGGAAACAATCCCCTTTCTGTCTCTGTAGCTTTGCCTTTTCTGCATATTTCATATAAACAGAACTCTACAACATATGGTCCTTTGTAACTTGCTTCTCCTGCTGTAACAATTTCAAGGTTCACCCATATTGTAACATGTACTTCATTCTTTTTTATTGCTGAAGAATATTCCACTGTATGGATGTACCACCTTGGATTCATCCAATCACCAGCTGATGGCGGGCATTTGGGTTGCTTCCACTTTTTGAGCACCATGAATAATCCCACTCTGAAGATTTGTGTAAAAGTTTTCGTGTGGATAGATGTTTTTAATTCTCTAAGGTATTGTTCTGGGTTGAACCACTGCCTCCCGGAAAAGATATGGTGACGTCCTAAGGTCCAATACCCCAGACAGTGACTGTATTTGGAAAGAGGGTCACTGTAGAGATAACCAAGTTAAAATGAGGTCATTGGGGGTGGGCACTTGTCCAATATTACCGATGTCCTTATGCAAAGGGGGAGTTTGGACGAGAAACAGAGACTCCCATGGGGAGAATGCAAGGGAAGGCAGAGGGCTACAGTGATAAACTGACGAACCGAGGAACCAGAGATTTCCAGCAAACACCAGAAGCTACAAGAGGAAAGAGCGTGACCTTGCCAACACCTTCACATAGGAGTTGGAGCCCCCCAAACTGTGAGAAAATTAGTATCAGTTTTTTTTTTTTTTAAGTCATTCAGTGTTTGGTACTGTGTTACAATAGCACTAGGAAACTAAAACAGCTCTGTAGCTAGGAGTGGAATTGCTGGATCATACGGTAACTCTCTATTTAACACCGAGGAGCTGCCAGATTGTTTTCCAAGGAGCTATACCACTTGATTGTTTCTCAGTAAGTTATTAATGGCTTCAAATCCTCTCTCCAATATAGAAAGGAAGCTTTTCTATGTGTAGCCTTGCCTTCCACAGGTGATTCTCTCTCCGTCCTCACCATGGTGAGTCTTCCTGTTTTAAATCTTCACCTGAGGATATTTTTTTTAATCATTGATTTTACAGAGAGAGGAAGGGAGACGGACAGAAACACCGATGTGAGAAATATCGATCGGTTGCCTCTCGCACACACCCCGTCCAGGGATCAGACCCCCCAACTAGGTGTGTGCCCCGACTAGGAAGTGAACCGGAAACCTTTGGTGCATGGAGCCACACCCCAACCAACTGGACCACCGAGCCAGGGCGGTGACAGTCTTCTTCACCATTTGTTAAACCATCCTATTTCCTTCCAAAAAGAACAGTAACAAATAGTTAAATCATCCACACGCCAGTAGGAGGGGTCATTAAAATGCACTATGGTTGGGACTACAGAACAATTGTAAGGACCTGAAGATAGGAGAATAAATGGCACTAAATGGCAGGAGACTTTTAAAAGGGAAGATCTCCTAGTGAAGGCCAGGAAACAAAGAGGATCCTGAAGGAGATGATGACATTTTCTTTAGGGGAGGGTGTCAGGCCCCAAAGAGAGCTAAGTTCCACCTCTGGAAAAGGAAATCAGCACGTGAGAAAGAGTACACCTTCTGGAAGAAATTGTGAAATTCTGAGTTTCAGTCTGTTGTCATCTTAGGAGGAGCCTCAACTCTTCTTCAAACAATAAAGTACTGTAGTCCAATAATGATTAAGTATATAGCACTTAATCGCATATCTGACTATTCTGGACTAGGAATAATAGAACCCTTTATACAGTTGAGTAAATAAGATATATAAACACATACATAAACAGATTGAGCGCCGAGTCTAGCCAATAAAGTTTTTAATAGCCAATAAAGGCTGCGGATCTTAGATTTCTGCACAACTAATGGACGCAGGTATACGGGTAATGATTTGGCTGTTGGTCATGTTATAAAAAGTAGGGGTAAAAAAACACATGCTAAAAAGTTTACAGTAAAGTCTCATAAGGGTCACTTTATTTTGCTCCCCATAACCTACTTTCGCTGATTCACGTACAAGGTTAACACTTTCATTTTTCACAGCCCCATGTAGAAAAGTAAAGCAGAACGGAGCAGGAATGTTGGAGAAATGTGTTCAAGCATCACTAAGGTCACTGCTGACAGGAGAGAGATGACAGTAAAGGACACGGTAAGTGACGACGGACAGGAAACACCAGACAGAGCTGATCGCTCAAACAGCACAACTGGCTAGGATTCTTTAATGAGCAGGGAAAGGGTGGGGAGAAATGCCTCGAAAATGTCGCAGTGTGATTGCTGATGCCCCGAACTGCTGTGTCTGAGTCCTCAGAAGGGTCCATCAGTTCATGTTACTGGAGACACAGGTAACAATACTGCACGTTTTATGGCACATTTAGAACACGATACTAAGTACTACGGCGGCCACTGATGACCTCCGATAAGCCACGGTTTTATTTTCCTCCCCCCACAATCAACTTTCTCCCAATCAAAGATTAAGCCTGGTCTGGAAAGAGAGGACTAGAGCAAAAGAATTGTTCCAAAAACCTAGGCCTCAAAACACAGCAACAACTGTGTAAGGTCGGAAGGGCGTGAGCAAAACCGAAGTCTAGATAACTTTACTTATCTTGAAAGACTCAAGTAGGTCAGTTTACTTTCAGCAACATTTCTACGGAAGTTTCTTCCCTGCCTAGCCTCCTTTTATCTTCCTACAACAAAGCTACATAGTCCTTTCAGTTCAGACTTCTAAAGAAGGAGAACCCCAAGCCACAGCATCAACATCACCTGAAAACTTCTTAGAAATGCAAATTTGCAGCCGGGAACCCCAGGCCCACAGGTCCAGAAACTCCCAGGGCAAGGCCAGTAGTCTGCGGTACCCACCGGGTGACTCTGATGCTGACTGAAGTTTGGGAACCACTGCTGCAGATACTAAGAATAGAAAAGGCAGACAACTGTTGATTTATAGAACAGAATGATTCTTAAAAAGACTGACGGGACGAAAGGGAATAGGGAAGGAAAGTCTATTACGGAGACTGTGCATTATTAGAGACCATGTCCTTTGTGGATTACGGCCCAACTATACCACTAGCAACCTCCAATAAGTAGTAGCAGAAAGATGGTACCTTCCAGATGTTTTAGGAGTGCCCTACTGCTATTTCCATGAGCAGATATCAGAATGGTTTTGCCACTCAACACTTCAGGAGCAATCCTTTCATTCCAAAAGGGAAGGAGTCTCTCCAGAACATCCTTCAAGCTCTCAGACCTCGGCAGTCGATCCAAGGGTACGTCGCACACTTTGTACCTCCGGTCGTTGTAGATTTCATGGTAGTAAGGGTGAGACTCCTCAATGGGTGGCGGGGTCACATTATAGCTTCTTCTCCAAATCCTCACTTGCTCTTCGCCATGATTCAAAGCCATTTTCTCCCTGTTGAGACCGATCAAAGCTCCATAGTGACGCTCGTTCAGACGCCAGGAGCTTTCCACAGGAACCCACTCCTGCCCCAGCTCTTCCAGGATCAGCCAGGCTGTGTGGATGGACCGATTCAGGACGGATGTGAATACAAGATCGAACTCAAAGTTCAGCGCTTTGAGCTGTCTCCCACAGTTCCGAGCTTCTTCCATCCCTTCACTATTAAGTTTCTGATCCACCCAACTACAAAAACGGTTCTCTTTGTTCCAAGCACCCTCTCCGTGTCTTAACATAATCAGTTTGTACTTGGACATTCTGATGGGTGAGCTTCCCTCGTGCCTTCAAACGGGCCGATGTTCAATGACAGAAAGACATCTGGAAAGAGAAGAAACAGACAGCGTGCATTATATTCTTCAGTCAGCGGACCACCTGGGAAAGGAAGCACATGTCACAACCACCAGTTTCTAAAAGAAACTCGGATAATTCCTTTGAACGGTTTTGAAATCGGACATCTGGCAGCTCACACACTGTGGTACACACAGGCATATTCTCCTGAAAATTAATTACAGGGAACCTAGTTGACTTACATTTTCTGATGGTTAGATAGTATGTTAATTGTATGATGTACAATAGCCAGGACACTTCATTCTGACGGCATGCTGCATTTCTGCCAGATCAAAGGAGTTTGTTTACAGGAGGGAGGATGTAACAGAATGAGCTGTAGATGTCTACGAAGATGACTAGTAGCTGACTCTACACTGAAGGCATGCTTCTCACTTTGTTTTTCCTCTGGTGGAAAAAGAGTATTTACCAGTCTCACCTTATTATGGAAGTTACTAAACATGTTAATTCAATAGTCCCCCACATTTATCAGGTAAGCAAGCCACTGGCTGGAGGCAACTAGCTCTTCAATGCTACAGGCTACACCACACATGAGAAAATCTAAGGTTCCGCATTCAAACATCAAAAGTGATTTAAAGCAATGTTAACACCTGACATGGTACTCACCTAACTAATCTCTCACCTGCCTCAAGACAGAGCTTTAGGAAGGAATAAATCCGGATGCAAACGCCCTATCAAAAGCGAGCAGCTGAGAAGTGCTGCTTGCAGAAACAGATTACCAGGAGCAGGTCTGCAGGAGTGAGAGGAAGCTCCGTGATAAGGAGGCCTCGTCCCCTCCTCCCAACCCTTCCGTTATCCTACACACACCAGCCACATCTCAGAGCAAGAAGAATCTAGTAACGCAGGGAACAACAAAAAAGTGTTCTGAACTTGCCAAGTTCAGGTGCCAACCCCAAGATCTGCTGGGCCCACCGTGTCCCCCGGAGAACCTGTTGCCTGGCTGTATCAGCCTGCCTTCCTTCACCTCACAGGGGACATACCTTCACGACAAAAGCTGGTCGGTTTGCATGCCCACTGCTCCCCACCTCCGCCCCGGCGTTTCCCACACACAGGGAGTAAAGATTATGTGAACATCAGGGCCCGGTCTTCTACTATTCTTGGCAACTTCCATTAACTGGAGATTTTCTGTCCCACTTAAACTGTGATTCAGCCACAGTTATATAACCAACAGTGACAAAGTTAACTGGAATCTAGATTGAGTTTGTTCCTTTCTGTACTAATTCCTAGACATTCTGAAGGTGGGAAAAGACTTTACGAGAAGGCTTCCATGGGCGGCAGCAGGTTGAGGTGAGGCGCAAGCAGCGGGCCCCAGCAGTTAGGGTTAGGACTCCCCTTCACACCGAGCACCAGGCTTGAAGCTTCAGCGCACGTGCAGCAGGGAAAAAAGCATGAAGTCAGAGGAAGAGCCTGAGCTCAGGGCTCAGATGAAGGCCCCTCACCGAGAATTTCTGGAGGGAGAGCGATGCCTCTTCACTCAGGCCACAGGGCCACTGGGGTGTCAGAAGAACAGAGAGTGGGTGACGGCACCTGGGCGGTGTCTGGCCAGGGGGTGACTGGTGCCCAGAAGCAGAATGATCAGGAAGCTGACGAAGCTCAAGCTTCAGGTGCCCTCCCTGCACCAAACTCTTTCTAAGGCACTGGGAGGCCAAATGATGAATTCACATGGGTGAGTGTATGAAGTGTACAAAAGAAAGGGATTTTCGTATCATTTCTTTAAAGGGCTCCAATCCATCAACTTGTAGAAGCTTTAGGCCCATCAGAAACTGGACCCACCCCTCTAACATTTCCTGTCTTGTTTTTTGGTGGTGGTGGTGGAGGAGGACGGAGAAAAGAGAAGTTATCGACTTCTCTGCCTCAACACTTACTTTGTCTTGTCAAGCTAGAAGCCTCCTTGCACAAATGGACTGTGTTTCCTTCAGATGAAGAGGCATATTATGGACAAATTTGGCGGGCAGAAGCACTTCTCCATCATCTTTTGGTTATGAACCGTATCACAGGGACAAAAAAAATGCAGCAATAACATCAGGGACACTCAGGCACCTAACACCAAGCTTTGCAGTATTTTAATCTTCTACATTTGCTTACTTTGTTTAAGACACAACACTTCCACTGTTTTTTTCTACTCAAAATATACACGAGGTCTGCCTGGAAGAAGCCCAGCCATTGTTAACGTAACAAGAACAGTTTTGTGCAGCATCAATGTAACCTGGCAGCCAAGGAGAGTGGACTGGAGTGCACATGCGTGAACAAAGGCGACTTCACTGTATCAGTCAGCGGGGGCGGTAGACGCCTTTCCGTGAGCATGTGCGCTGTGTAGTGCGTTCAAAATGTAGAGTGATGCATCCGCATCAAGTTTTACATTAAACTTGAACATCCTCCACAGAAACCATCTGGATGATTCAGAAGCCCGCAGCTGTGGGCACTGGTGATTGGCAGCTTCATTACAACAATGCACCTGCTCATGCATCATGTCTCGTGAAGAGTTTTTTGGTGAAACATCAAATAACCCAGGTGACTCAACCCCTACAGCCCACATTTGGTGCCCAGCGACTTCTGGCTCTTCCCAAAACTAAAATCGCCTTTGAAAGGGAAGAGATTTCAGAACATTGATAAGACTCAGGAAAATACAATGGGGCAGCTGATGGTGATTGGGAGAACTGGGTGAGGTCCCAAGGTACCCACTTTGAAGGGGACTGAGGTGTCATTGTCCTATATACAATGTTTCTTGTACCTTGAGTCTTCTTCAATAAATGTCTTTATTTTTCATATCACATGGGTGGATACCTTTTGGACAGACCTCGAAGACTGGAGCAGAGAAATAGTACTACAGCCACAAAGATAATATAAATACATACCCTTCCCTCTCTCTGGCATAGAGGCTATGAATATAGAGCAAGGTCCCCAGCTCAGTGCATCTATCTCAGGTAAACAAAAAACCACTTCCCTCTGCCCTCCTTGCTGGTGTCAACTAACTTTTCCCATCTCAATTAACTGCTAAATATTTACAAAGGTACTGTTGAGCTTTAAAGCTGGCCATCTTTAAGAGTTCAGTCAGCACAGGAGCTGGCGTACCTACCGAGTGTTCACCAGCAGACACACAACCCCAGTCAGTGGGATTTAAAGTTTAAGGCACAGCCAGCAAATTCGCATGTGCCACTGGCCATACGGATGCGTGAAGAACAGGGGTGCAGGGCACAGGGTGGTGGGAACAGCGGTGAGCTGTAGGGAACACACATGCCGCTCTGACGGACTCCGCTCTTGTGTGAACCGACAGAGCTTTTGTATTACCTGGTCTCGCGGAACTAAGGGTACCATTCTTAGAACTTTTCTGAAGAACTGAAAGATGGGACCGCTGAAGTCAAAAACTGGAGAGAATGCAAGACTTAGAGGGTTGGACCACAGAGAATCTATTGATTCCCATTGTTTTTAGCATCAATAAATGCTTTAACGAAATAAAAACTATCATTTTAGCTCCTACTGCAGAAGTGAGGTTCCTGGATTTTCCAATTGCCAAAACACTGGACATGTGCATTTGTATGGGACACCTGACCTAAAACTGCCGACCCATTCTCAAATGTGAGCTAAACCAAACACGTCTGCAGGCCAGACTGGGTCTCTGGTATATGACCTGTGACTTAAAGGGAAGTGTCCTCTTGGCCACAGATGAATGCGGAGGCCCCAGGAGACGGTCAGATCCCCAGCCTCCGGGCTCTGACCCAAGCTTCCCTCTGTTATTGTCCAGCACAGTCTTTCAAAGGACAGACCCTCTAATCCCCGTTTGCGCTGGGCTTCCTTGTTCCTGACCCTGCAGAGTCCCAGCTCTGTAATCAAAACTCCCACTCAACTCTGGACTCTTCCTAGAACGCTTCCTCCAGGGCTGAGCTGTAACCGAGCCGAAAATGAGCTGAATGCAAACCACCTCCCAGTCGTCGGCTTCTCTCTGTAGTGGGGGGTGTTTGTGCCGCGTGTCCTGGGGCAGGAGCGAGGGCAAGCAGGGTCCTGCTCCCTCTCCGTGGTATTTCCCAACCAAATACCTCCGTCCTACCATCTTTCTTTCGTGTGTGGGGGGCGGGGGGCTTTGCTTCTGATTGTATTGTTATATTCAACTGTAGCTGCCTTGCCCTCATTTATTAACTGCAAACTCCCTGAAAACCGAGCAGACCATTTAAAACCCTCAATTACTTCCTGTTGATGTGAGGATGAAGCTAAAAATCATTAATGTGACCTGCAAGGCTTTGGTTTCATTTCCTTGAGAATGCCCTGTTCTTTCTTGCCTCAGCACCTCTGCACACACCGTGTCCCACCCAGAACCCCCATCCAGCCCATGGCTGCCTCCCCTCCACGTTCACCTCAGTCCCTCGCTGCTTTAGGTAACATCATCGTCCTTCAGATCAGGTGTGTGCAGTCAAAACACCGGGTCCGGCAGAAGTAATGCCTGCTTGAGTGTGGTTGGCCTGGTACGTGAACGTCTCACACGAGATGGACGGCAATTTGAACGTTTCACCTAAAACGTTACATGGTGTGCTTGTGTGTGATATTGTTATGTTACAGAATCACATGCTTATGATTTCGTAATGAAAGATTTTGGAATAAAATAAGGGGTATTATTTGTGCCGGGCCCTGTATAATGCAAGTCACATGTGTTCTAAAGCTGTATTAAAAGGCAAAAAGCAATAGGTAAAATTAATTTGAATAATATATTTTATTTACCCCTATGGGTTCAAAAATGATCATTCCAAGGCTGATCTCTATAAAACTCTTAACGAGGTATTTCACATTCTTCTTTTCATAGTAAGTCTGGTGTGTATTTTACACTAAAGTACACCTCACTTTGGACTAGTCACATTTCAAGGGCTCAACAGCCACACGTGACCAGTGGCTACTGGATGAATGGGGCATTTTAGAGATTAGCTTACATGTTAGACTGCGAGCTACTCCACAGCCGGTCTGACTTACGGCCGTATCCCTAGGACCTGGCGTGCCACTGGACACAGAGGTACTTAGTAGGTGTGTCGACTGAATCGAAGTCAGTTGGACAAAGATGACTGCACTGTGCTAATGAGGCTGAGGCTTGACAGTTTCAGCGGGAACTGCCAAAGCAAAAACATTCAGCTGGCAGGCCTGAGATGTTAGAAAGCTTTAACTCTAGAATCCCAGTGTATTTAATGGCACAGCCAGAGCCAAGAATAACCATGCATTATATTTTTGTACCCTTTCCAGTTTAGTATGCTCACGAACGCCCATAATCTCCACAGAGAGAGACTCCAATTAACTTGTTCAAAAACATTAGCCACCAAGTCACAATTTTAGGTCGTCCCCCCACCCCCGGCCCCCGCTCCCTGAGCATTTCCCACCTCACCCCTGAAGACTTGAGAGTCTTGGTTTGAGGACCTGGGCTCACTTGGCTTCCTTTCGCAGGAACGTCTCCAGTCACAACTTGCCTTTCCAAACCCAGGCAGCACTTTATAAAAGGAATACAAGCAAGGTGGCCATAAAGGAGGACTCAGCTTACGGCTGTTTTTGAGAAAACCTCAAGGCGCAAAGTCAAGTTGGGCAATAGTCCCCCCAGCTTAAAGACAACACACAGAGAACATACACTCCCCACCCTCGAATGAAAAACTGTTCTTTTTAAACATCAGCTTGTGTTTTGGGTGAAGCTTGCCACCCCGGAGTGGGTTCTGCAGGCTCCTCATTTATCCCTCCTCGAAGGTTACCGACACTTGAATTAAGCACTAATTGTAGTTGATGATTTACTGATACTTCATACCAAACAAGGGCCACACAGGTCACTGAATTCATACCCTGGGCTTCCTCCCTTTTTAAAGCATGCTATAGCTAAAAAAAATTTGTGCTTTTATACAGTTGTATCTCATCTTCTTGCCCTTGCTTTTCGTGGTGTTCTTCCTTTCTTCTCACCATTACACTTTTAGTTCCCTGACACCTAACCTGTGCCTTGCCTGCTCTCCTGGAATGGTCTCTCAGAAGACTTCAGATTAATTATTTCTTACTAAGTACAGACCACCTTGTCTCAGGACTCACACCCGGAAGCTGACTACTTCCACCAAGGAAAAAAATTATTTAATATTCCGGGGCTGTCCTGGCTGGTGTGGCTCAGTGGATTAAGTGCCAACCTGCGAACTGAAAGGTCACCGGTTCGATTCCCAGTCAGGGCGCGCATGCCTGGGTTGCGGGCTAGGTCCCCTGTTGGGGGTGTGCGAGAAGCAACTGATCAATATACATCTTCCACCTTGAGGTTTCTCCCTCCCTTTCTTTCTCCCTCCCTTCCACTCTCTCTAAAAATAAATAAATAAAATCTTAAAAAAAAAAAAAGATTTCAGGGCCATACTTCCCCCAGCTCTTCTATTGTCACGCCCTGGCCTTAAGTCTCCATATTTGCCTACCCACCAGAAACAGCACTATGATGACGAAGATATCGTGTGACGCCAGAACAGCTAGCATTCATGGGGTGCCCACCACATGCTTGGGACTATTTGATTCTTCAACCACCATCCCGTGGAGGAGGTGCTATGGCCAGTCCTGCTGCACAGATGCAGGAACTCAATAAGGGGGGCTGACGTGCCCGGAGGACACAGACTGTGACTGGGAGAGGAGAAGGCCGTCAGATCGCAGGCAGGCAGGCGGGACCCCAACGCCTACACTCAGGCCTGAGTGTGCTCTGCTGCACTGCCACACGGGCAGCCAAGGCTCCACCCCCTGTCCTTAGAACCCCAACTTCCCTTACTACTTAATCACATTAAAATGGATGATTTATAAACTGACAGTCCCTCATCAGTCTCCCTGGTCTGGTTAATTAGTTCATTTTTCAGACATGTGTCACAGACCCACTGGAACGTGGAACAATGCCAGGCCTGCGAGGAACACGGGAGCCAGCGTGGATTCTGTCTGAGAGGAGCTGGTGAGGGAGAGGTGACGTGGGGGTGTGGGCGTGTATTACTAAAGCTGAAAGCAGTCCACACTGTGAGATGACACTCCATTCATAAGGGAAGTAAAAAGAGAGAGAGAGAGAAAGATTATTTCTGAGTAAAGCTTCAAGGACATGGCACTATTGAAGTGGATTGGAAAGATGTTCAAGATTTAGATTTGCAGAAAGAGGAAAAGGAAGTCTAGCCTAAGGGAGCAGAGAGTAGAGGCAAGGGAACAGATGCTTATGGAAACTGCTGGCCCATGCAAACTGACTGGAGCGTACGCAGGGCGACCGTGTGTCCTGGTTTGCCACAACCTTGCTCTAGGGCTGTTTTCCCAACATAATCACTATAGGGCCCCTTTCACACTTGAGTGTCCCATTTGGAAAATCACATGATCGCCCTAAGTATAGGGTACGACGAGGAAGTAGGAGGAGGCTAGCCTAGAAAGATAAGGCTGAACAGTGACTTCAGAAGGGCCTTGTGCCAAAGAATGTAGGTTCTCTGTAAACACTGGGACATCATTAAAGGTTTAATAATGTGTATTTTAGGGGAATCTGACAGCACTTACAAAGACAGTTTGAGATGGGAAAAACCAGGGATATGAACACTTGGAGGCTTTCGCAATAATCCCGGTATCATACAATGAAGACCTGCACCAGGACAATGGCTGTTGAAATGTGACGGAGATGAATGTGAAAGACACTGCCGCCTAGCTCAGGTGTCAGCAGCTCTTTCATACAAGGGCAAACAGTAAATTCTTCAGGCTTCTTGTGCCTTGTGGTGTTACACTCTGCCACTGTAGCTGAACACGGCTGTAGATAATACACAGCTGAATAAATAAAGCTGTGTTCCAATAAAACTGCGTATGAACACTGTAATGAGAATTTCATGTCATTTTCATGCACATGAAATATTGTTCTTCTTTGATTTATGTCAACCATTAAAAAATGTAAAAACCATTCATCGTTTGTGGGACGTACAAAAGCAGGTAGTGGGCCAGAAGGCCTTAATTCGGCAATACCTAGCCTAGCAGGATACCACACTCTGATCTACTAATACATCCCTGTATCGAAGCTGTAAGTGTCCTACCACAGAAGAATCCCAACACTATGAAGTCACCTGATTTTATTATTGGCCGGGATGGCAAGTACCTTGAGTAATGGCATCCCATTCATAATTGTTTTTATTCCTCACAGAATACAATACTGAGAACATTTAAATCAGTCTGAGTAGTTTACCTTTGCTTGATTATTTAATAATGGGTTAAAGAAAAACTATAAGGAAAAATTATTCATCTTGTTAACCAACTCCAGAAATATAATCTGTCATTTTGACGTGCTTTACTTCTATTAGACATCTCCGAAAATTGCCATGGTGCCTCGCACTTCAAGTGAATGAATGTTTGCTCAAGAACAGGTGCTGTGCAATTAATTGCCTTGGCAATACAGAAACAAATAGGTGATTCAAAGGACATGTACTTTGCAAGTGACTTATATTTTCAAACACCCTTTGCACTGTATGTGTGTGTGTGTGTGTGTATTCTAAATTGGCTATACAGCAAAAGATATTCTTTCCATAAATGCCACCATAAAACTGAAGTTATGTTTCAAGATCCGCATCCTTTTGGCACGGTAGATGGAGAGGGTAGGTAGATAAATGACTGGTGCTCGTGCAAGGGACTGCATTTATTGAGGCTACGTCTGCATTATCTCCGGAATCTCTAGGTAGTTTCAGCAAAGGTAGCATGACAATCTAGCTGCTGCCTCCTACTCCTGCCCCTTAGTAAGCCATATAATTTCGCATACCTCCCCACTCCCTACCATATCTGAGGCTTGTCCTGTCTTCCAGTCTGATGCTCCTAGAACATTGCTTCCTCCCTTCCTCAGGGATTTGAAAAGTAATAATGTCTAATATTCTGTTATGACGACTCACAAACAGGTAGAAAAAATTACAGGATAAGGACCAGCCTAAAACTTTTGTTTTCCATTTCCTGTACCCAAACATTGAGTAAGCAATGTGATCAATGACATAATGTTGAAGTGACAGAAAACAAGGGACACAGAGCCAGAGTTGCTCTGATTTGGATCATCCAATGCCTACCCTGCAACACTAACTATTTGAACGCTACCACAGACCCCTCAGCTGTCTTTCCTGGTCCAAACATCACTGCGTAACTCAAACCCCATTGCAGTAGGGCCCTAATTCTACAGAAGATAGGCCTGCTACATATTTGAGGATATAGAAAAAAAAGAAGAGGGAGAGAGGTTAACCACGTTTCTGATAAGGTAAAAAGGAACAGTTCTTATGGGAAATGAAGTCTGGAGCTGAGTTCCTTCGACTCTTAAAACAGGATTACCCCCAAATCCAGCTCAATATTAAAAGTTCAAACAAGAGTGTACCTAAAAGTACCTAGTGGTCCACCATCTATTACTCTTCCTAGCTTTATAGTAACTTTTCCATTCAGATTTGCATTATAAACACACCTCTTTACCAGGAGCAAATGCTACCACCTACAGGTTTTTTCTAGGCACTATTACCCTGCCATTCTCCAACTTTACATCTACCACTGATCACTTGTTACAAGGAGAACCAACCACAGCAGGCAGACCTCCATTCCCAGGAAAGAAATACTCACACTCATATGTCACGAGATGTCTGTTTCCTGGGCACGTTGCCTGTTCCAGCTGACATGGCATCACTGATGTGGACAACACCCACTCACGACACCTCCTTCCAATCACTGGTTACTTATTTCCCCAGAGTAGTAGCTTTTGTCAACACAAACTCCACCAAATCCCAAAAGTTTTAAGTCAAGAAACCTGGGTTTATCAGTCCCAGCTTTGCTCCTTACTGACAGTGTGACCTTGACTAAGTTATTTAAACTCTCTGGACTTCAGGATCCTTATCCAAAAAGGTGAGGATAATGAAATTGCTGTCCTCAAGGGGCTATGAGGAAGACTAGAGAGATTGTGGTGAAGCACGCTACCAAAGAGTGAGAGGTATTCCGGGTTGGATGGAACAGACTTGAGCGAACACATGAAGGCTACCGCAGACCTCAGGTGAACTTACTTGCTGACGGCATGAGCAGAAGCAAAAGCTGAGAATAAAGTAAAATGAGGTGAGTAAAGAGAAAAGTTAAATAAGGTAGTGGAAGAAGGAATGAAGTCAAGTGAGGGGTGCATGTGCGTGTGTGTGTGTGGTGTATTGGTGGGGGTGGGGGTAAAGCTGATGGTAAGACACAGACCTTGAAGCACACTAAATGCTAAGCAGTATTCTACAATCCAAATGCTTTAATGAGGCGGCTAACATTTCATCTGCATTTTATAAAGTATGTTTTTTCCACATCTGTGGCCAAGTTTCAGTGAAACATTTTTGTTAAGTAATTCTTTTTGTCCTACTTCCCCATATAAACGTTCCCTCACACCAGATTTCATTCCGAGGATTTCAAGAGACCCATCAGTTCAAACGTTTGCACGTCTGGATTTGGATGCTTCAGTCATAACTTAAAATGAAAGGTGCCACTCAGTTTCAACCAATGGTAGGAAGCAAAAGAGGAAGAGAGAGCAAAAGATCTGCCCAAACACGAACAGTGGTTGCCTCTGGGTGATGGAATGAAAAATGACATTTTCTACTACATTATACCTCTGTGCAACAGTCAGTCTGTAAAAAGGCCAAATTTTCTCCCATGGTCCATTTGGCTTAAATACGGACACAAAACAACAAGTATTATCTTCACAGCTGGGAAGTTTTATTTGCTAACAGATTAGTATGGAATATGCAGCAATGAGATTCTGTTTGTGTAAATATTTGTGGTGGAAAATGTCTAATCATCTTCATTTTACAACGGATCTTTAACACAGGCATGGACCTCAGAAATCATCTAAGGCAACTGCCACTCTTTAAAGATGCAAAGAATTAAGAGTCAGAGAGTTGAAATGATTTGTTTAAGATCTCAAAAATAGCAACGGCTTCAAGACTAAAACCTAGGTGTCTTGACTTGCAACTCGGAGCTCCGTCCACTGCACCGTTCATTTGAATTATGCGTCTCTCAAGTCCACCCCAACTTGAGAAGCATCTCTGGTGTGTGGGGGTGCTACAGGAAAACAGAGATGGATAAAACCTAGACCCTGGCCTCAGGGAAGCCAATTTTAAAATAAAGGACGCATTGACAAGTGTTCTGCTTTCCTTCTGGAAAACCTTATTAGCCAATGGTGAAAGACCAGTATTTGATTTTTTTTTTCTCCAAAGTCTGCGTTCAGCCAGTTAACATGCTGGTACCACTCTCAAGCTATAAACCCTCCATAATTTGGAAGGGAGGTGGTTGGGGAACCGAGTTATCCTAAGTTAGCTAACAACCCATTATCCTTCAAAACTTAACTGTGAACTTTGCTTCCCTGATGCATTTCTATTGCCCTTCTCTAGTAGTGCAGCGCCCCCCTATACCTTTGAAAGGCGAAGAAATACACTTACTTTTTTTATATATATATATTTTCAGTGGTTCTAAGAACCTGTGATTTGGCTCCAGATTTGAGCGCTGCATGAAACCGTTGCAGATACTCACCTCCTTCTCCTTCCTTGACATTTAGGTGTTTTCCGTTTACTTAGACTTTTCAGGCTAGGTCTGCCATCGCCGTAAATACAGTGGCATGGCGCTGAAAAGACACTGAGCTTCCTTCCAGGAGCCCTACCACTGAAGGGGCTCTGCCAGACGTCCAGGGTGAGTTCATCCCTCCCTCCAGTTCCTATTTATTCTCGCCATCAAGACATCACTGCCGAGGCGCGTCCTCCCGTCAGCTGACAGATCTGTGACTCCCAGAGAGGCTCATTCGGAGAAAGGGACAGCAGAGAGGGAGCTGGGGGAGACGTTAAGGGTTGGCTTGAGGGGCGGACTAGCGAGCGCCAGATTCAAAGATTGAACCGGGGGAGCGAAGGAACCGGCCTTCCCGCACTCCAAAATTAACCATCACATTATTTTAAAATGGAAACGTCCTCAATAGCAATATTCTAAAACAAAATCACTCACCTGCAGAGAGGCCACCAGCAGCACCCGCTCCTCAGAGCCGCTGAGCAGGCAGCGCCGCCTAGGACTCATCCTTGCCGCCGGCATCAAGGCTCTTTTCTACCCTAGGCGCCAGAGGGGCCGGTCCTCGCGCTCTGCCCATTGGAGGATTGAGATGTCACTCTTTTGCGGCCCCGCCTTACTCCCGGGAACCGGTTGAGGTCTTTTCCGTTTCCCAAATCCCTGGGGTAAAAAGTGGGGCTCTGATTGGGTCGCTGCAGAGAAGAGCACACTTCTGGACCAGTAAAGAGATAGCTTCGACACCGGTGGGCGGGCTTGGGCCTAGGGACGTAGGAAAATAACGCCAGGCAAGTCGACCCCGCCATGGAAAAACCTTTGGCCTGGGGTTGTCTTAAGTTGCGGAGGTGCTAGAAAGCGTTTCGCGTCGTACGGGAAAGGCCTGCCGAGGTAGGGAAGTGTCGGCGGAATGTTGGAAGTGATGAGGTGATGCCTTTTTTTCCTCGTGGGAGACTTCGACCGGGGGAAGGAGGTGGGCAGTGTCTAGGAGGAAAGCTGCTTTCCTTGCGATTTTAAGTCTCAAATAGTGATTGAAACAAAAGCCTTTACAGTGCGGGCTTTCGGGGCAGTAGCTCAGTAGCGCTGCCTCTTCGTATTACAGGGATTCCGCTTAGGCGGGTCCCTGCCACTGTTTTGGTTGGGAGAGAAAAGTGATAAATGGAATGCATTGAAGCTTATACAACAGAGGGAGGATGGAGTGGAATGAGGAGAATTATAAATGTGGAGGCCACAATTACTGAACTAGAGAAAACTATAAAATACCCGAAGCCTGTCACGAGGCCCTGTAAGCTTCTAAGCAGGCTAGAACTACTGCACAAGGCTTTGAAGAATAAATGTCAGAACTTTTGAGTAGGCGAGGAAGATAAGGAATGGTACGTTTGCCTGACCACATGGGGAATCCCCCTTCGCGATTTCTAGACGCTGTCCTACTTAGTGTTGAGTGTCCTCTTCGGAGGACTTCCTGTTTCATTCTTAACCGGTCCAGGAGCTCCGTGACTGCCGAGCAGGTCCTCAGAGTGATTAACGTGCACTCGAAAAGATCCTCTTTTCACATTTTTAACTCGGTGACAAGCTACGTGTTGAATTCGTTAAGACCTAAGTGTTTGTAGTCAGTTCTAGACCTCACTTACCCTTGTTACAGCGTAACAATTCCTGGTGGGATCTCGAAGGCCAGAACTTTCCTCCTGGGAGAGCACGAATCCAATGCCTGACGGGTCTCAGGGGTAGATTCAGTTCCGTCTAGTGATCGCTGGAATTGAACTGGCAGCTGGAGGAGGCGTCTTCCAGTCTTGACTCCCAGGAATCCAACTTCGAAGTCCTATATTCTTACCCACTTGCTTTCTTTTTCTCCATGATGGATGGGGATTTGTGAGGGGAACATTTTTCTACTGCAGAGTAGTGCAAAGCTCCCTAACTCAGAGTGCCCACCATCCATACTCTGGAGGATAAAGACAGCGTTTCACAAGTGTCTTAAAGAATTTGACAAGTAGGGATACTTACCTCTGCACTTAAGGGCACCAGCTCATTGTGTTTAGTTTTACTGTTGCTATGGATACCCACAGAATGCTAGCTTGTCTCATGGAACATTAACAATGTCAAGCATCACCTGCCTTGTAGAATCTCGTTGTACAGGTGAGGACTGTGAAGTTTAAGAGATTTATTCAGCATTGTTTAGCAGGGTGGGGGTAGAACTGGGACAAAGACCCAACGTTGCTAATTTCATAATTCTGGGAAAATGCTTCCTCTCCTGCTGCTTCCCATCCCACCTCTGCCCCAAATCAATAAACTTTTTAAAATCAAGATTACAAATTTTAAAACTAACTTGCATTAAGACCCATCGTTAGGAATTTGATTCTGATATAGCAAGCAGTATAGATGCTATGAAAATAATTCAGAGTCTCAGGTCCTATTTTACCTCAATTCTTGATGAAGTTCCACTTTCATCCAAACAGGAAATGAAAATGCAGTAATTTATTATAGCCCTGTTTTACTTTCTATTACGTGTGTATATCGAAAAACCAATATGAACACATATTGCACTTTAGGGATTAGGTAGCAGATTGTCTCATTCGGGACCTGAAAGAAATACTGTTTTATGATAACATGCATACCTGGCCATAGTAATTTCACAGCTATTTGCACAGAATCCCCTTGTAGGTGGGGTCAAGCTGGTCCACCAAACATCAAAACATCATCCACTCACCTAAGATGTTCTGCCTTTTTCTTCCCAGGCAGAGCCATTGGCTTTCCTCCCTGCCTCGGGCAAACCGCAGAATTAGCTGGTCCTACATCACACGTGCAGAACTGCGTCCATATCTTAATCGTTGCCAAGGTGTATCATGACCTGGTTGTTTGCTGCTAGTATCTAGTCTTCCTCCACACCCTGCCTTCAGGGTCAGATTAAAATCTGCCATTTGTAATCTAGTGTAATAGGCCCATATTTAGTTTCCATTGCCCCACTAAGTATAGGCCCTCTTTACTGAAAACAAAAATGAATTGCTCCAGTGGATCAGCCATAGAGACCCACAGAAGGGATTTGAAAGCCACCTGTCTTTTCAATTTCACATGTTAAAATGTAAAACCCTCTTCTCAGAGTAGTGTGAAGAACAATGGAGGCAATTTTGAAACAATTTTGCAATCCCTGAAGGTACATTGCTTGACTTCAGCCTGTCTTTATCTGTGAAATATAGATAATACCTAAGTGGCCAACATGAAAATTAATTGAAATAATGTATTATATATCTGGCTCTTGGAAAGCTCTCAGTAAATGGTGTTGATTCTTAACAATTACAGTAATGATAATTGTAGAGTTTTTTAACTAACAAGTGCTCTTACTTTAAGAACTCAGTAAACGCTGGGCCCTGTGCTTCTCTCCCCTTTCCAGGATCACTGAGGAGGTTGTAGGGCAGGAATTTCCCGTTGTCTCATTGCTGTCCGGAGAGGCGGCTGCCAGGAATCGAATGGCCCACAGGGTATAGACCAGGGGCAGGTTCAGGGGCCTTCAATACTGGGAAGACTGAATTATGGGAAATTCCCTACTCTGCATCGCAACATTGAGCATCCTGGGGCAGGAAAAGAGCCAGGTTGATTTTTTTTCCCCACTCTTAATTCTGAGAGGGAGATAAATAATTTTGGTGTGTGGGACAAGGTTGAAAAAGGAGGAAACTTGCAGAAAATCAAAGGAGGCAGTGTCCCCTTTTACAAAGTCTGCTTAGGTAAAAAAAAAAAAAAATTCTTTAAATGCTGGTTTTTTTCTGTGTTGGTAAACAGAGTGGTCACCATTTCTGTCCTGTGGAGTTGTGTCTCAAATACTATATCATACTTACTTATTATAACTTTTTATTAACAAATATTATATTTATTGTATAAGATTTAGGAAAGCATTTAAAACACCCATAACCTTAACACCCAAAATTTATTAACAAATTTATTTTTTTCTGTTTTTTTTCCCCTGTAAATCAATTAATTTAAAAAGATGGAATAATGAGAATGGTTTGCGTGACATCTCTGTAACCTGGCAGCCAAGGAGCGTGGACTGGAATGCGTGTGCATGAACAATGATGACTTCACAGTACTAGTCAGTGGGGACTGCAGACACCTATGAGTGAGCATGCGTACTGTGTGGCCATCGCATTCAAAATGACTGAGCAAGTAGAGCAACGAATCTGCATCAGATTTTGCGTTAAGCTTGAACGTTCCACCTCGGAAACTGTTCAGATGATTCAGAAGGCTTTTGGGGACAATGCAATGAGTGCAGAGCAAATAAAAGTGTGGTACAAATGCTTCAAAGATGGTCAAGAATCTGTTGAGAGTGATTCACGTTCTGGAAGGCCTGCAACAAGCAGAACACCTAAGAATGTTGAACATGTACGGGCTGCAATCAGCAAAGATCGGCGGCCAAGGTGACTCAGCCCCGCTACAGCCCAGACTTGGCACCCGGGGACTTCTGGCTTTTCCTAAAATTAAAATCACCTTTGAAAGGGAGGAGATTTCAGACCATCGATGAGATTTTGGGAAATACAATGGGGCCGCAGATTGCGATTCCAACAAAGGATTTTACAGTGTAAAAAAAAAGGATTTTTACATTGAACAGTGGAAGAGATACTGGGAGAGCTGTGTGAGGTCCCAAGGTGCCTACTTGGAAGGACACTGAGGTGTCATTGTTCTGTGTACAGTGTTTCTTGTACCTTGTACCTTCTTCAATAAATGTGTCTATTTTTCATGTTACATGGCTGGATACTTTCTAGACAGACCCAGTATACCGTTTTGCAGGAATAGTTACTTAATTTATCATGAACATCTCCCCATGTCATTTAATATTGTTCTTCAATATATAATTCTATCATGTGAGTGTATCTTTGGGTATTTCCATATTTTTTGGACTGTAAGACACACTTCTTTTCCTCCCCAAATCTGGGAGGAATAATGGTTGTTGATGCTGCTGTTGAGTTCTATTTACATTGACATTGGTGAAATATTGTGTTATTTATGTTCCTGAATATTTTACCACATTTTTTTGCTTCAAAAATTTTTTTCCTATTTTCCTCTAAAACCTAGTTGCATCTTATGGTCTGAAAAATATGGTATGTCTCACAGTTCAACGAATCTTAAGCATTGAGTTTTCATTTTCTTGAAAAGATTCAGGCATTTCAATGGGCTGCGCGTTTCCCTGAGTGATAGGCCGTTCTGGGAATGTCTGCTGGACCAGCGGCACTGCCTGGAGGGTGGGGCAGCCTTCTCTGCTGAGGATGATGAAGTCATTAGGAATCCTTTGCCCTGTGCCTGGTATTGGCAGGGCTATGTAAGGTAAAGCCACTTAAAGCCTGAAAACACCTGGAGGGTTGCCCTTTAATCCCTGCTTTTCTTGAGGATTCCTGTTCTTTAACCCGAAGAAAAAGTGGTTAGGTGGCAGAAAATTGGGGGGGGGGGTTGGAAGTCAGGGCTCTGTTAGTAAAACCTCCCAAAACTCCTGGCATAGGTATCTCCATCTTACAGACAAGGGAAGTGAGGCTCAGAGAGAATTGGTTTAAGCCTGCACGACTAGTCAGCGTGTGACCCCCAGGTTGGGTGTGAACTTTGAACTCTGCCCACCATACTGTTCACTGTTCCTTAAAACTGATGGATGTAATGCCATTCTTCTTCTTTACCCCTGTGGGAAATTTGTCGGTTTTCTGAAAGATACTTGTTATCTGCTCCAATAAATAAATAAACAAATAAATAAAATCTGACTAACCAAGAATTTCTTCTTCCTTGAGTTTTCTGAGTTGGCTCATTCTTTGCCCAGAGAATATATCCTTCTTTTTTTTGTTGTTGAATCAGGTGACTTAGCTTTTGTCCCACGTAGTATTTGCTTGTTTTCTTACCGAGGTGACCTCACTGTATACGTTGTCGGATCAGAGTCATCAAAGGAAGTTCTTACAAACCTGGCAGCAATTTAACACAATACATAGTTCCCTCAGCTCTGGGGATTCATGATGTATGAATATGTACATACTTATTTTTCTACTTAGTCTAATAAACTGGTTCTGAAGGAAATTCTGAAGAGGCTTTCCAGGATTGCTGAGGGACATGAAGCATCATTGAAATGGGTGTGTGACCCCCCAGTAGAACACTCTGAAGGCAGTAGCACTTTTTGAAAATGTAATTTCTAGAATGTTTTATTAAAGTCTCTTTATGTAATCCAACCAATTTCAGTCAGTGGTGCATGTTTTTAATATCCTTTCCATCCATCCACCCCATTCTACCCCGTGGATATTGCAGACACCTGTGCGTGCACTACCAACACCTTAGCCTGACCTCTTGCTGGGTTTTCTGGGTAGACTCCTAGCCAATTCTCAGTCCTCTTCGCTCTCTTCTAGGCAGCCAGGGTGATTGGTACCATTAGAACACATCAGTGATTGTGTCACACAGCTACCCCCCCGGTCTCCCTAGTTTCAAACACTGCAGTCATTTCACATCGCCTTAACATGGACCTTTTCCTTCCTCACTTTGGCCATTAGGCCTCCGTACATGCATTTTCTCTTCCAAGTTAAATGCTGTTCTTTTTTCCAAGTTAGAACAGAACAAGAATCCAAGTTTCCTAACTCTCAGGCTGAATCTCTACTGCAAGTGTACTGCTGGAGACTCATAATTACTCAACAGGAGAATGTGACTCAGGGGTTCAAAAGAAACACAACAATGGGCAAGAGCGTGGGCTTTGGAACCAGTCTATGTGGGCTCCAACTCCGGCTCTGTTCTATACTGGCCATGTGATCTTGGGCACCTTGCTTAACATTCTTGCCTCATTTCTTCTGTTGTATTATGAGCCTAGAATGATATCTATCTCATAAAACTATGTTATTTCAATAAGTTGACACACAGAAAGAGCTCAATAAATTTTAACTTGAAAAAGTTTCAACGGTAGATTAAGGACCCAGTATAAGTTTTAAGGTACAGAACAAAATCAACCTTGTTGATTTTCTTGTCTACTCCTGAAGAAAAATAGACACAGCAAGTAACTGGGAGGCCCTCCTGGGGCAGGGAAAAGCTGGTCCTAGCAGATAAGGTTTCAGAGGCTGCACTATGTAGGGAAAGACATGTGATTACTTAGTCAAAACAAGTGCCAGGCCACACATGCAAATGAGTTGAGATAACATGAAGCCTAAGGCGTGTAAAACACACAGAGAGAAAAATATTAAAGAAATCTAATATGGCATAAAATCACAACAGCAAACAGAAGACAATCTACTTACAAATGAAATCATCTTAAGCTTCTAAACTAAGCCCTGTTATGTAAAACATATCCTTGTGTGATAAGCATTTCCCTGAGGTCCCGGAATTTGACTTTCAGAGCTACCATATCCATAACTACTTGTACATATACATATATAAAATATATATGTATACATATATATATTCAAAGAGAAGCTACTTGACCTATAGGTCTGTGACTGTGTCATGAGTGCGAAAGTCTTTTTTATGCTTCCCATGGGAATCCTCACAGAATCTTCACTAAATAAATCAAGAAACTAGCTTGACTGTCCTCATTTATGAGTGAGTTTTCAAGTAAAGGATAATGACAAAAACCATCAGCTGTTACCAACAACTGAAGGTTGGTTTTTCAGTGCCAGCTGAAGGAGGAAGAGAGGGGATGCTCACTAGTCTCTGACATCACCTGTCTGTGAGTTGTCGGGTAAGAAAAAGAGGCAAAGCACCTGTTGGCAACCACAGGTTGTAAACACTTTTAAGAAGGGTTACATACGTGGTGTGCTGTAGACTACTCGTGATGCATGAGGTGAGTAATAGCAAAGGCTCTAATCCTGGGAGATTCTTGGTAAGACGACGCACTGAAACCCAGGTTGCTGTGAGCCCTGCTCGCCCGGTGAGTGACAGCTGAAGCACCAAACTGCAGGGCCACATGACCTACATTTCTTCACCTCTGGAACACGAGCAAGTATATGAAGGCCGGGCGTCTACAGCTTGCCAAGACTTCCCTTCTGTTAGGAGTTATTTTTAAGACCAACAGGAAAGAACCTATGTTCTCTGCTCCAAAACCAAATATATTTGGCAAAATGTTAGACCAACTTCAACAAAATATTATGGAAAACTAAATTCTTAGCTCCCCCAAAGGGCAAATTTAGCAAATTTATTATATATTATATGTATTCCTCTTTCCCTAAACTCACTCGTATTTCCTTATGCTTTGTTGCATCTCTGCCTTCTCTAAAAAGGAAAAGGGCAGGGGATGGACAGAAGAGCCAAAAAGGAAAAGGAAAAAGTAAAAAAACAAATAAAACCTTGAGAAATGCACAGGATCTGGTCTCAATCAGCAAATCAAACCAACAAGTAACAAATGATTCATTGAACGTTTCCTAATGTTTGAGAATGCGTTAGGAATTTTGAGTGAAGTGAATGAACAACACTTTCAGAGTCTATCGCGAACTGTGCCGGGAGCACGAGATAAAGATAACAAAACATGGTCCTCGTCCTCAAGGAGCATGACCTGGTAGGGGAGAGACCAGCTCAGGCACTATCAGTTACAGCCCAACAGACATGCAAGTGCAATGGCCGAAGACTCACAGCGTGTTTCGGTTGGACGGGGCTGCTTCAGTGTCTGTGGGAGGAGGGCTTAGAGGTGAGAAGCTGGAAGGGATATGACAAGTTTAGATACATAATAAAGAGGTGAAGCCTGAACAATGGTATCAAAAATGAATAGAATTTCAGTCAGTATTGAAAATTAGATTGCGGTGCTGGTTGCACGATTATATTAAATCACTAACACTCATTAATTGTATGCTAAAAATGGGTAAAGTTAATGGTATATAAATTATACCTAGAAAAAAACCCTAATTTTTTACAAAGAGAACACTGGCTTTTGAAACAGTTATATGTCAACAGATTCCTGGTTACTAGTTGCGGGATCTCGGTCAAGTTCGTTAACCTCTGATCTTCAGGGTTCTTGTGTAAAACAGGGATAAGGATATCCAGCTCAGTGCTGCTGGGAGCAATAAATGGGACAGTGTATTGAAAGTGCCTGGTACAGTATCATACTCAGTTTGTGATAGTTCCCTTCCTGTTCCCTGGGGTGTTTAGTGAGTGTTTAATTGTTTCTGCTGTCCGCCAGACACTTCTGCTCGCTGTGTCTTCTGACTTCCTCTCACTAGAACTTGACTGATTATTCTCCCATTTCTCTTCTTACGTCCTTACTAAGCGGCCTGGTCAAGCATCTTACCTATATTTCCCGTGGGACTTCTCTCTGCCCTTGCCCACTGTTATTTCTACCTGCATTGTGTTTCTTATCCTCCTTCACTTACATAACCCTCAATCATTTTTTCATTTATTTTTTAGGATTTAAAATTGTATAATATTTCATACATAATGAGAAGAATGAAGAATGATATATAAATGCCGTATCCACCCCCAGCTTTATTACATCTTAACATTCTGTCATATATACTTGGGAACTTTTTTTTTAAAGATTTTATTTATTTATTTTTAGAGAGGAAAGGGAGGGAGAAAGAGAGAGAGAGACACATCAACGTGCAGTTGCTGGGGGCTGTGGCCTACAATCCAGGCATGTGCCCTGACTGGGAATCGAACCTGCTATGCTTTGGTTCGCAGCCCGCACTCAATCCACTGAGCTACGCCAGCCAGGGAGAGAACTTTTCATGTAGACAAGTCTTTGGGTTAGTTGACTTTTGCTCTTGTTTTGTTTTGTTTTGTTTTCTTTTGTTTTTTTCAAATGAGTTGCGGTGGGACTAAATCAAAATATATTAATTGCTAGGGTGGAGTACATATTGGATTATGCCAATCAGTTTTTAAATTCTAGCTTTGCTTTATTCAGCAAAATCTCCATTTTTGTTTAGCATCATCTATCTGTTTTCATCACTTCCATTTATAACACATTCCATAAAGGAATGATGATTTTCCTCCAGTTTATTGTGGGGAGAAGTGGGGGCGTATGTAGGACTAATAGCACAGTCCCGTGGCAGGAGATTTAGGTTTCTTATCTTATCGACACTATGTCTACGTCACCTCCCCTTTCACTGATGACTTCAATTTTGAAACAGAAAGCTGTTCTGCTCAACCCATCTAAAACTGCCCAAGGAGCCTGCTGCATTTATGACAGTTAGTAACTTTTTCTGGAATAAATAAAAGCCACCAAAGTACCGTGAGGTTTTTTCAGATCGTGTGTGTGTCTCATATTTTTTTGTTTTTGTTAAGGTAAATTATCTGCTGAGCAATCAGAAAATCCATATTGTCATCCTGCCCTTTAGTCGGTATGCGTTCCTTCTCTTTAGTCTATTTTCTTGTTTGAAGGATACAGGGCTCTCTTTGCCTCAGCCCTGGGTATCTGGTTCGCCTCTCAGTTTATCTGGTTCACTTACCAGTCACATGGCCTCCCTTCAGTCACAGAACCATTGCATAACCTGATCGTTTAAATGATACGTTTTCTTTATGTGTGTGGGATACGCTTCCCGGTATTTACATATTTAGCCGCAGCTACAACTTGACCAGGAAACAACTTGGCCATGGTTTTCAGGTAAACCTGAGGGATTTTCAGGCTTCAGTTGATCCTTCCAGGAATTCTGTAGAGGCTCTTATCGGAAATCTTTAGAGCTTGAGTCACTGCCCCCTTTCCTACTCCTCCCAGACATTTTCCTCTCATTCCTTCAACCCGCATCTTCCTTTTTTGCTTTTTTTCTTGGCTTTCCTTTTGCAGCTCCATCACTAGCATTTACTTCAGAATTAAGAGTCATTGCCTTTGTGCTTTTTTTTCTTTTTTGGATCTTTCTCTTGAACATTAGACTGCTGCTGCTGTATCTCCTCATCCTTCTTACTTCCCTTTCTCTTAGTCTTCCTTTTAGAGGTAGAAGCTTACGTGGCATTCTTCATTCTCTACCAGTGTATGCTCAGCAGCATGTGGTTGAAGAGTCTTCAAGGAGAGTCCCCAGATGCTGGGAGCTCACTTCTCCAATCCTCTGTCTCCCTAGCGGCTTTGTTCCTGCCCGTGGGGTTAAGCCGCAGCTTGTCACCCATGTGGGGACTTGAATGGTAGGTAGCAAAAAAGAAGATGCCCCAGAGGCCAGAAGGCCCTTCCTGCTTCCAAAGAGAGGGTGATGGAAGTTGTTTCCTATGAGGATATGTTAGAAAATACTAATGAAATGAAAAAGTTAATAACAACTACATAACATTAAAATTGACTCAAGAAGAAATAGAAGAGCTGAATAGTTCTATAATCAATAAACAAATGAAATCCATAGTATAAAATCTACCCCTACCAGACAAACAAACAAAAAAACACTGGCCCAGAAAGTTTTACAGGTGAGGGGTTCGCAGGAATCCCTTATTCCTACTGCCTGATATTTGCTGCCACATTGGTGTGGCGTAACTGGCCTCTTTCTGGCCCTCTCACTTACTTACCTCCAGAGGAATAGGAACACTCTATCCAGTTAGTGAGTTTGGGAGCGAGCTTTGAGTGTGTTAGGCCTAGCCCTTCCTTTCCAATGAGAAAGTACATGGTGATCTTAGCAGTAATGCCCTTGCCCTTGCAGGTTAGGCCTCAGCGTCTTGTATTGTCTGGATGGGTGGGCAACCTTTCTGGGTCTGAGCACAGTACGAGGAAGCTTATTGTTGCGTCATACTCGAGCCCCATTATTCAACAGCTTCAGCAGAAACACAGCTGATATTCTGCTCTCTACCTCCAAGACACTCATCTCTGTCTTTCCATTCTTAGTTACCAATTTTACAACTTTGGATCGGTGAAAACCTTTTCAAAATGTTTTATGTGAAACTAAATTCACACCGATAGAAAACTTGCCAGAATGTATCCTTCACCCGGCTTCCCCTAATGTTAACATCTTACCGAATAGTCAGAAATAGGAAATTAATGTTGGTATAATACTTCTTGCTAAACTGAAGACCTTATTCAAATTTGCAGCCCATTTTCCACTGATATCCCTTTTCTGTTCCAGGAGAGTATCCAAGATTGCCCATGACATTCAGCCATGAGCGGTCCTTAGTCCCCTGCAGTCTGTAATAGCTCCCCAGTCTTTCCTCGTCTTTCACAACCCTTCGTTATTTTTGAAGAGTATATTTTGTCAGATGTCTGTCAGTTTGAGCCATCCTGATGTTTTCTCATGACTGCAATGAGGTCATACGTGTTAGGAGAGAATACCATGAAATACTGTGTTCATACTCACAGGGTTCATCATGTGGGTATGAATTATCATGGGCGATGCTAACCTTTATCAGATGGTAAACACGGTTTCTGCTAAGTTTCTCTACTGTAAAATTACTGTCTTTCCCTTTGTGATTAACAAATACCTTGGGGAAGATTTTTTTTAATTTTATTGTAAAATACCCTTAAAATTTATCATCTTAACTGTTTAAGTGTACAGTCCATTGTACCGAGTACATTCAATGTGTTGTGTGACCACATCACCACCATCCATCTCCAGAAGTGTTTTCATCTCGCAAGACTGAGACTTTGTACTCATCAAACAATAATTTCCCTTCTGCCTTGGAGGAGATATTTTGAAACAGTGCAAACTTTGTATCTCATCCAGCTTTCATCCACTAATTTCATCATCTTTTGATGGAGCTTGTCTGCAACAGTTATTATTGTGGTATTTCATTGTGATTTTATATATTTCCTTTTCCTTTTATATTTATTACTTCAAATTCTACCATAAGGAAAAGCTGCCCTTTCTCCTTCTATTTACTTATTTAATTGATTACTTTTATCAGTATGGACTTACCAGTGTAGACTCATGGATATTTATTATTTTTCTGTATTATGATTTAATACTATAATTTTTTATTTTGCTGCTCAAATTGTTCCAGCTTTGGCATTTAGGAGCTACTCTGGGTTTGCCCCTGTGTTTAGTTTTGGTTTTGGAACAAGATCGTACTTTCCGGAACCACAAGGTGTTCCAGATTCATCCATCTTGTTTATTGCCTGCCTTGACCCTGGAACCAACTATTTCTGCAAGGATCTCTAGTTCTTTCTATTAGAGAGTGGTGTTTAGAAACCATGATCTGAGCACAAGATGTGAAATTGGCTGAAGTTTCTGACAATTTCAAGTTGATGAAAATTTGGAATTCACATACTCATGGGGATTGGCACAACTGGTTTGGAAAACAGCTTGGCCTTAGCTAGGGAAACTACAGGAAGTTACACGCTATGAACTGGTGATTTCACTGGAAAAACTCTTGCATACATGCAACAGCAGTTGTATGCAGAATAGCACAAAAATGAAAATAACCAAAACGCCCATCAGTAGGAGAACAGATGCGTAAAGTGTGGTATATTTGTAAAATGTAATACTTTAAAGCAGTGACAGTGAATTACAGCTATGCACATCACATTGATGAATGAATCTCAGATACATAATATTGAGTAAAAAAGAATACATAAGTGTTATTACATTAACATAAAGTCCAGTGACACACAAAATAAAATACTAGGTATTTGTAGGGATGCACAAGTGATAAGATGATAAGACCAGAAAGAAAAGGAAACAGTAACTACAAAGTCAAGGACAGTGTTCACAGGTAGAGGGTAGAATGCAGTGGGCTTCAGACATATTAGTGACATCATATTTCTTAAGTTGAAAGTTGGGCTAATGGGCATTCATTGTGTTTAGATCAGATATACATGTGCGAAATAGTGCATTATGAAAAAGGCCGAGGAACCGGAGGAAGGGAAAGAAGAAAGGAAGAAAAGAAGGGAGGGAAGGATGGAGTGAGGGGAAGACAAAAGCATTTCTGTCCATGATATCTTAGATCTGAGTCCAGGTTCTGACACCAAATATCTGTTTGGCTTTGGGCGAGTCACTAAACTTCTCTGAGCCTCAGTTTTCATGCCATTAAATGGGGGAAAGTGCACTCGACCCTGTGGACAGTGTTACTGTGAGGAAAAAATGAAATATTTTTACCTGTAGAATCATACCTCAAAAAAGAAATAAAGTGTTCTAAAATACAAAGACAGAAAGAAAGCAAATACTCAAGTTATTTTGATTGCTAATGCCAGAAACCTAGCGTATCTCAATATTTACGTATAATTTCCTATTCAATGACTGTCTAACTCACATCTTGCTCCTTCCTTGCCCAACTAACACATGAAGAGGAAAGCAGATAGTGTTTATGCTTATGCATATTGCATAAACAATATTGCTTATGCTTTTGAAGAAGGCTGGTTTGCTCTTCTGCAAAATGCATAGAAGAGAGAACACGTCTGAGGTGTCAGGCTGCAGGGTTCAGGGTGTTGCTCACTTGGGAAGGGCAATGTTGCTGTGCTCTCTGGTGGTCAGAGTGTGACAGGACATACTGTGCAGAATCTATTCTCACATCCTCAGGCAGCAGCCAGTCCCAGATAAAAAGTTATCTCAAGGTCGTATGCTAACTGCTTTCTGCTCCTGTGAAACGGCTGCCTGCTTTCAGCAGCTGCACCCCTTCCCCCTCCTCCTTTCGCTTTTGTAACAAGAGTATATAAACCAGCCACAGTTTAAACTCAGTGCCCAGAATTTGGATTTTATCTCCTCTGGGTCTGCATGCGTGAATAAACTCCACTTCGTAAGCTCCCAGGCCGTCTGTGTCGTCTTTTCCGTAACAAGAGGAGAAGGTGGGTTCAGGCGAAGGGGCTGGCAGGCGGGCCTTGGTCAGTGAGTACGATGATGGTATATGGTAGAGGCTACTGCGCCTTCAGATGTGGCAGGCTCTATGCTCACTTTTTTATTTTCATCATATCATTTAACCCTCATAACAATTTTGAGAGATTCATCATATGGTCTCATTCTACAGGTGAGAATATAATCATCCCTAAGCCCTTATTATATGAAATGTCAAAGGGACTTATCTAAGAAAAAGAAGATCAAAAATACAAACAGTAAAATGACAACAAACTCACAACTATGAACAATGAACCTAAAAACAAAAACAAACTAAGCAAACAACAAGAACAGGAACAGATTCACAGAAATAGAGATCACGTGGAGGGTAATAAGTGGGAAGGGGGAAGGGAAAGAATGGGGGAAAAGGTACAGGGAATAAGAAGCATAAATGGTAGGTACAAAATAGACAGGGGGAGGTTAAGAGTAGTATGGGAAATGGAGAAGCCGAAGAACTTCTGTGTGTGACCCACGGGCATAAACTAAGGTGGGGGAATGCTGGTGGGGGGTCAGGGTGGAGGAGAATAAAGAGGGAAAAAATGAGACAACTGTAATAGCATAATCAATAAAACAAATTTTTTAAAAAAGAATATTAGGGCCTAAGAGACTTGAAGTAAATGAAAGGAGGTGGAAAAATAGGCAGTGTGCATTGAGGCTTCAGCCCTCTCAAACCCCACCCAACTCTGTTACACACGCCCATCATTTAGAACTTCAGATCCCGACCTGACCCACTCACACGTGGGCAGCTCTTCCTCCCCCCTTCACCTCTCTCACCACGTGCTTACGATTTATACCGGTTGGGGACCCCTTCATGCTGATGCAAGCATCCACTCTTTCCTGAGCCCCAACTAGAGCCTGTGTGTCTTCCCTGCTTCTGAGCAGCACCCGTTCTTACCCACTGGGTCAGGAGTTGAACTCCTGCAAAAGGAATTGTCCTTAGAGTATAAATTATTTTTTAAAAATACACACTAAAGGTTTTACAGTCATAGAAAATATGTGCTTCTTTCAGCGTGAAGTCATCAGTTTTGTAAAGGAGAAGGAAGAAAAACAATTAGTTCAATGAGAGCATTTCCCCCTGTCTTTGGTATGCAGTGCCGCATGCTTGAACAATTTGTTTCGACTCCATTCAGAGGTGTGGTGTGATGTAATGGACAAGCACGGCCTGGCGTCGGGAGACTTTGAGTGTCCTTCTGAGATCTATTACACTGACTGCGTGACTTTGGGATAAACTGCTTAGAAACGTCATCCAAGTTATTTGTCTCTAAATTTAAAATGCTAAACTACATAAACTTTAAGGACATTTTTAGCTCAGCAGTTTTGGACCCCAGGGAATACTTTACTGCTTATTCTATGTTGGGGGCCTGGGAATACGGAAGAAACGTAGTCCTATCCTTAAGAAGCATATCATGTCATGAAAATATGACTTATTTGAAGTAGTAAAATATAACCTTTTTCTTTCTCACTATTTAAGGTGAACTTGGCTCAAGACATCATAGCACAATTTATAATCAACTTTTCTCCCTCTATTCTGGTATTCCTCTTTCTAGCCCTCAGAAAAAGAAGCATGGTATCGTCATAGTCCAAGAAACCAAATCCCATTATTCAACACATTTGCATGGCTTATGATTTACTTCTAACTTCCTTTTTTTTCTTCCAAAGTCACAACCTTCAACTGATACAGATTGAAATATTTCTTATGCTTTTCACTGCTATGATCGTGATGGACTAGACAGAATGACTCTCCCCCCTAAAATATGACTAATTAGAGCCTGGATAAATTTCAAATATAATTGAATATATTGCTGACATACAAGAAATAAATGATATCCCCATGTGCCAAAAATGAAAGCAGCTAAAACTGGAATGAACAGTGTAAACAAATATAAAGACTAGAATTGCCTTGGGGGGAATTGTCAATACCGGCTACTGGGATTAGAATGTTAAGCTTCGGGCTTTCTGTAAAGTGGGGAATGAGACTTTCCCATTAAGTGATGGCCTTTGAAGGGAACCACAGGGGTTCCAGATTAGGAGTGCCCTGTATCCATTAAAAAACAAATACAGTTCCCAAGTTGAGGCCTTCTGATTTACAGATTAAATACAATAAAATATAATATGAAATTAATAAACACACCACAAATGAAAGTCATGAGAAAACAATACCACTGAAATTCTTGGGAATTTAGGTACTGAAATTTCCAGGTAGAGAGTACAGAATAATTATGGTTCAACTGTTTTAAGAAATTGAAGATGGAATAAAAACTGAAAAAGGATCAAAAGTATAAATCTAATAAAATTTCCAGGCACTTTTGAAAAAAAGAACCAACTAGAACATTTATAAATAAAATATAATTATTGAAATTAACTTAATGGATGAGTTATACAGCAGAATATATTCAGGTGAAGAAAGTATTAAGTCTGAGTATTCACATATACTATAATACATAGACTATAACACATAGATATAAAGTAGTAAATATGGAAGACAGGTTAAGGTGCATGGAGGGTATAATAAGTAAGTCTAACACATCTAACTGGAGTTCAAGAAAGAGAAAATAGAAAAAAGGCTATACTTGAAGACATAAGGCTGAGAATTTCCCAAAGCTGATGAAAGGGCATGAACCCCCAAATAGAGGAAGCAAGAGTCCAAGATAGGAAAGATAAATAAAGATATAAATATTAATATTATATATATATAAGTATAACCGAAAATATCACAGAAAGGATAAGATTTTAAAAGCATGCAGAGAAGAAAGGTAGATAATTTACAAAGAAGGACAAATAGATACGGAGTTTCTCAAAAACAACAATGGGAGCCAGAACACAGTGGAATGATGTCTTTGAAGTTCTAAAGTGAAAAGTGACTGTCAACCTAGGTTTGTGGATTAGCATTTTCAAGAACAGGGCAATAAAGACATTTTCTTTCAGACTAGCATAGTTTGAATTTACTACCAGGAAACCTTCCCTCAAGGAACTTTTAAAAGAATACTTTAGAAAGAAGAAAAAGAATTCTAAAATCAACTTCAGGACCCTTTGGCACCCACATGCCCAAGAATGAAGTTGGACCCTTACCCCACACCATACACAAAAATTAACTCAAAATGGACAAAGACCTAAATGTGAGTGCTTTAACCATAACAGCCTTGGAAGAAAACGTAAGGGTAAATCTTTATGATGTTGGGTCTGCCAATGATTTCTTATTTTTGACACCAAGAACACAGGCAACAAAAGAAAAAATACATTGGACGCACTCAGTATTTAAAATTTGGTGCATCAAAGGACATTTTCAAGAACATGAAAAGACAACATATGGAATAGAAGATCTAATTTGCAAGTTATATTAGTCAGATGTCCAGTATTCAGAATTTATAATAAATTCATACAACTAAGCAACAAAAAGACAAGCAACCCCATGAATAAGTGGGAAAAGGTCTCGGATGGCCGTTTTCCCAAAGCAGATACACAAATGGCCAACAAGTACATGAAAAGATATTCAACATCATTAGTCCTTGGAGAGCTGCAAACCAAAACTGCAATCATATGCCTCTTCATGCCCAGAGGAATGGCTGTAATTTGTTTAATGGAAAATAACAAAGTGTTGGGCAGATGCAGAGAAATTAACACATTTGTACATTGCTAGTGGGAATTATAAATGGTGCAGCTCCTGTGGAAAAAAGTATGATGGATCCTCAAAGAGTTAAACATAGAATAACCATACAAACCAGCAGTTCTACTCCTAGCTATATACCCCCCAAAATGAATACAGGTACTCAAACAGGCACTTGTATACAAATGCTCATAGCAGTGCTATTCACAATATCCAAAAGGCAGAAACAACCCAAATGTCTATCAATGAATGAACCTATGAATGTCTACCAATGAATCCCAAAAAAAGGGATTAAGTACTGATACTTGTATAATATGGATGAACCTCAAACACATTATGCTAAGTGAAAGAATCCAGACACAGAAGGTCACATACTGTATGATTCCACTTGAAGTATCCAGAATAGGAAAATCCATAGAGAGAGATAGCACATTACTGGTTGCCAGGTGGAGGGGAAGGAGGGGTGGGGAGGGGGGAGGAATGGGCAGTGATTGCTTAATTGGTATGGGGTTTCCTCTTAGGGTAATAAAAATGTTTTGGAACCAGGTAGTCATGGTGGTTACACATCATTGTGAGTGTACTATTAGCCACTGAATTGCACTTTAAAATGGCTAAACGTGTAAATTCTATTGTGTGACTATTACCACAATAAAAAATATTCACAGGTGCAAAGAAATTAGCAAGATATTCTATATTATGACAAATGATGATGATCATATCTCTTTTGTATAATTCTAAAGATTAGAGTTAAAATAATAAGCAACACTAAATGAGTTGAGGAAGGAGTAATCAGTTAAAGTGTTTTAAAGTTCTGTGAGCCCCTACGAGAGCCATTGGCTCTCAAGTACTTTTTCTCAGTGAGGACCAAGATCCTCATAAAATTTCATTTTTAAGAATGCTGATTGTGCCCAATTAAGTGGATTTCATAACCCACTAATGGGTCGGAACCCACTGCTTTGGAAAAATTGACATGAAGAGCTTTGGTGGCCCTCCACTAAAGATGGAGGCAAGAAGAGGGAAGAAAGAGGAGAGAGGGTCTTGGGCATTTCGGTAGCTGCTCTGTTGTGTGAGCAGTTGGTGTGACTTGGGAGTATTTCCAAACTCTTTTGAAGATGTCACCCAGTTCCAGTATTGTAGTCTCCGTGCAGCAAAATAATGTTTCTACAAGTGTGCTGGACACCTTTTGAACAATTCTGTATTTGTCCAGAGTTCTGTGAATTGCCAAGGTAAAGTTCTCTTGGACGCAGCTAATGGAAAGCATATCATAGTCGTACGCATTGCAGAATAGTCTACCCCCATCGGAGAAATCGGATCTGAGTGGCGGTCTTGACCCTTGTTACCTTGGACCAGCGACTTCACTGATGTGGTTTTAATTCCTTTACACATAAAATTAAAGGGAACTTTAAGTTATTCTTTAAAAAGTCTATAATTCACTCCATGAAGTCTACACAGATCCCCAATTTCACGCACAACACATACGTGCACTGCATTAAGATGTACGAAATTTAATGCAGACTTTTATGAAACACCCACAGTGTTGGCACTAATCTTTTTTAAAACAGAAAGGAATGAGGTGATGATTTATTGAGCACATTTCTTATATGTTTTCAGACATATAATTTTTCTTTCTAGTTTTTAAAAATTAGTCGTGGATGGAGTGTGGTGTGGTTTAATTACTACAACCTCAGGAGCCTTACAAGCTCAGAAAGGGGATTATACTGGTCTGAGCTTGCACCAGGAAACATGTTCTATTCCACGGTAGCTACATGGCTCACGTTTGAATTCCTGTTCCAGTCGCCGCAAGGTACCTCAAGGGAAAAATACTTGGTAAGCCCTATTGACACATGAGGTGTATGCATCCGTGTTCCCACCATGGTTGCCCGCTTATGCTGGCCGGTCACCGTGCCCGTCCTGCCCCGGCAGGAGCTGTGACTAAGAGAGTCGGCATCTCCAGCCCGCCCTGTCTGGGAAAATTCCTCTGAGATGAAAGAGTGGAAAAGACACTCTCCACTCCAGACAGACTGAACTTTGTTTAGTTCCATGAAAGCCTTTTGATGATCTTTGCTTATTGTCTTTTTCTAAAACTGTTTTTTGTGGGAAATGTCAAACTTAGATAAACAGAACCATGTAATGAGCCCCACTTTTCCCTACAACTTCAACGATTAAATATTCTACCATCCTTATTTCATCTCTACTCCCCCTCCCCTAGCCTCTCCATTGGATTATCATTAGTTTTAGCATTTTTAAGGTTAATTTTTTATACATTGAAATGCACAAGTCTTAACTGAAGGGTTTTGACAACTAGATACACCTGGGTGCCTACACCCTCATGAGATTTCCATTTGATGGAAAGGGGGTTAGTCCTCATCTCTTCCTAGGTGATCCCTTGAGCCCCCCAAAAGAAACCACTGATTTTTATTCACCTTTGGATAGTTTTGAACCTCATGTCAGTGGGAACATATAATTTTTATAAACCCTTTTGAGCCCACTCCTTTTCTCAGTGTTACGTTTGTGAGAGTCAGTCACGTTCACGCACGTATCGCTGCACTAATTCATCCTTGTTCCTGACAAGTAGTAACATACCAGAACTTGTCTACCCATCTTCGTGGTGATGGACATTTGAGTTGTTTTCAATTTTTGGCCATTGTGACTAAAGTTGCTATGGACCACATTCTTGTACCAGAACTTTTGTGAATGTATGTTTTCCCTTAGCTTGGATAATTTACCCAGGGCTGCAATTGCTGGATCATAAAGAAAGCATATGCTCAGCTCTATAAGAAACTACCACTTTGTCAAAGCAATGGTAACGTTGAACGATACAAATGAGTTCTAATTGTTCCATAGTCTCACTGATACTTGGTATTGTCGGCCTCAAATTTTAGCCATGCTTGTGGGGGTGAAGTAGTACCTCAATTTAGTATTAATCTGCATTTCCTTAATAACTAGAAATGTTATGCATGTTTTCATGAGCTTATTACTTTGGCCTAACACAGTGTCACATGAGGTTCCCTTGTCCAGAACACTGACTACCAGCCTTACCTGGTTAACTACGCACTCCTTATCTGGTCCTTCTCACTGTGTGGAAAGAAACCCTTTCTTCAGTAAAGGTGAGAAATAAGGAAATCAGCCTAAAACCTACATGAAAACAAATTTTCTAGAAACAACATCGACTATTGCTTTTCCGTAGCACCCTGGAACCTTAAGGCAGATTAACTCTCCTTTCCTGCACCCTCCTCCATTTCCCAAATTTGGAAATACAAATGACGCAAGTCTTAGGTGCCCATTTAGTTTGATGTTAAGAGGTACACAAAGCTTATATGGAGACAGGGCTGTACCATAACATCTAAAGGGGAAGTACTGTGTGGAAGTTTTACTGAAGAACAATAGCACCTCGGTTTCGATATTTCCTTTAGAAGGGATGGTCCTGTGGCTTTCAACCCTGAAGAGAAACAAAGTGATTAAAATTTATGGCAGGAAAATAAATGTTATTTCCTTGGAATGTAGATACTACATTCCCACTGATAAGAAAGGCATTGCATTCTCTTGCTGGCTCTGCTCAGCGAAGCTCCTCTCCTGACCTGGCCCAGTGTCTTCTGAGAAGATAAGGAGAAATTTTTCTCAGGCCTCCCTGAGCCTGACCTTCTGTGGCTGACTGGGGGGTGCGGAGGAGCCTGCGTGGACCCTGTGTGGGAGGAAAGGGGGCTGCTGTGGGAAGGATTACACTTTATGCTTTCTCCATCATGCCACCTTCTGTTGCTGGCCTTTGGTTTCCTCCCACTAAATGGAAGCTTCAACACTGCGTTTGTAATCAGGTATGGCTGCACTTTGGGTGCCTTGCTCGTATTCGCTTGGCACTCAACGTTCCTGTGTACACTGGCTGATAGCTCTCTATGGCCAATACCCGCATCCCTTAGCCTGAGACCTTTCTCTGACCATGGAGATGCTGGGTGCCAAGCAGGCTGGACGTGCCAGGGAGTTCACTTTCCTGGGAACAGCCTTCAGACTAATGACAGATGGGAGTTAGTGGCTGAATTCTCCACCTTTCCCATCCTTCGGGTGGGACAACTCTTGGGTGTGCTCTCCACCACCTCCCAGAGTTTCACAGTAGTCGTGAGCCCCAGTCCCCCACGACAGTGACAGTAACATACTCACAAATGCGTCCTCGACTGGCTTCCTTCCCTTCCCCCGCAGTGCTTCCTGACCCGTGCTGCCGGACACCGCCTTGCAAATAAACTCCTAACTTCAATTTTAGTCTCAGGGTCCCTTCTGGAGAAACCCCATGCAGGTAGCTTAATATCAAGCAAACTTGCTAATAAAATAGTATTCGGATGAACAATATTTACTATTAGGATGGATAATATTAGGATTTATTAAACATGGTTAATAAATCTTCTGATACCCCAAATGCTGCACTCCATCTTAATATTCCGGCAGACACAGAATTCACTTCCTTTGAGTTTGTCCGGTGTTATCCCTGAAATAATGTTAGAGAATTCTTTTCCGAAAAAGCTCTCATTTAAAGAATAATCCCCAGGCCAAGGAAGTGGGCATCTGTGCATTTAGCTGGATAAGCAACTATTTGATTTCCCAAAGCAAATTGGTATAATGTACATTTTTTCCAGCATGCTAAGATACTTCTGGGTATGATGAAAGATATTCTCAACATATCGATGTTTTGGTTTGACTCACTCAGCTTGGCCTGTCCTGGAAAACAAAGATGGAAAGTGAGAGAAATTGAGCTGACAAAGGGAGATGGCTAATGCCGGGGTGTACAGGCGGGCGCATCTGGGTGGACCAGGAGTCCTCAGCATTCTTAGCCCTTCGCGCACACGTTAACACAACAACAAGACTACCGCAGCAAGTTCGGGTTTATGGACGTGTCGTGTGGGGAGTTCGGTAAGTGGCTCCACATCGTATTTTTCTAGATCAAGAATCAGAGGAGCACCACAAAACTGAAACACTCTCAGGTTCCATGGTCTAACACATGTCACTGCTCCATCCATTAGAATTCATCTTCTTAAATCCCAATCCCAAATCCAGAGGTTCAGGCCTGAGGCTTCGTTCCATAGCCTTCCTCCCAATACTATCTCCCAGGTCGTTTGATGTTAATTTCACTGTTCCTTTTTCAATGAAAAAAAAAAAAAAGAATGTCTACTTGATAAAGACTAGACATTATTATAGTTTTATGTTTAGTGCGAATTAAACATATTCTGTGGTTTACATGAATAAACAACACTTCTAGTGCCATGGGTCTCTCTCATGATGCTTTTAGAGAAGTCCCTGAGGCCAGCATTGTGCACGACAAAGACACCTACTGGTCCAAGTCACAGACTCTCTAATTCTCCCCCTCTTTGCTAATCAATTCAAAGTGACAGACTCCATATACTTTCTGTGGCCAACGGCCTTGTAAACCTAACACCTTCTTCATCTTCCCCCATGTTTTCCTTCCTAAGGAAACTGGAACAAGCGTTAACAGGCATCTCTTCTGGTTATTCCTTGATTCTCCCTAGATCCCTTCTCTCTTCTCCACTACCATCTTTGTCTCTGGAGGCTGATCTGTGTGGATGATGTCGCCCTCTGGCCAGTGGGAGGTGCCAGCAAAAGAGAGGCCAGGGTGTTTATTCCCTCCCCACCCCCACCCCGCCATGCCCGGCTCGCTGTGGTTCTGTCCACGGCCTCCCACCAAAACTGCAGCCACCACTGAGCATCCCACTTCAGTAGCTCTCAACCAGGCCCTGGCCATGAAGTTGTGGTACTGGGACCGGATGTTAAGAATACACTGGTTCAAATAGACGGCGAAGAGGGGGGATGTCCTGGAAGACAGACGAAGAGTGGAAGTCAAGTTTTAGAACTTACAAAGGTACAGGGAGGAGTGAGAAGACCACCCTGACCAAAATGGGGAAATGGTCACAGATTAGGTGGGACAGAGATGATCGTACCACCTGGTCTCAATAGGAGAAGGAATTTAGACGTCCCGTGGCAGATGTTAGAAGCTTCTGGGATTTCTTGGTGGGGAGATTATTCAGTGCAAACATCTTCAGTTGTCACAACAGGCTGGTTTTCGTTGTGACTCTTAGCCAGCTTTTGACTTGGAGACAGTAATGGTCGTGGTGGTTGAAAGATGACTCATGTGGATTCTGACTCCCCTACCCGTTGGATTTTGCCTGAATCACAGAAAGAGTCTGTAGCCTTTCCCATGGGTTTTGCTGGCAGCAGCCCTCTGTTCCCATGGGAACACACACATTGTACTTACCTACCAAGCCTTCCTTTTATATTTGCCCTCAGCTTCTGCTCTCTTGGATGTTTTCATCTTTTCTATGGAGCATACTCACAGATGAACTTAGAGTCAATTTTCCTCCTACAGCTGAGGATTCATTCTGCATTTTGTCAGATGCATAAAAGTCAAGGTACAATGCCAAACAAAACATGATGAGAGCTGGCACTCGGACAGACCATGGAGTAATGACATCCCACTGAACGCCGTCTGCTATAAACACTTCAGCTTTCTGTGGTGGCCAAAGGGATACGGTGCAGTGCGCCTCTTCAGCGGTCGATTCTGGAAAACCTTGTCTAAGCTCTAATCAAAATAGGAAGAACCTGCCTCGCATGAGTTCAAGACCTTTGCAGTCCTAGGGCTGACGCTGCCCTTTTTGTCGGTAGGAACAAAGTTCTCTGGTCATAACGGCAAAGCAGCAAACACTTAGCCTCCATGATTCTGCGCTGAATTCTTTGCTCACACAGGACACACTAACGTTTATGTTACTTTTGTTGCTTTGCCAAATTCTAATGGCTTGAAATCCAAAATAGATAAAGTTAAATGACAGCAGTTGTGTGTATTTTCAAGGCACTTTCATTGCTGAAGATGATGCTTTCCTTAACTTATATGAAAAGCATTTGTTGAGCTAGCTTCTAGGCTAAGCTCTGGGGATTCAGACGTGAATAACATTCCTCTGGAGTGTTTCAGTTAAGACAAATACAATAAAAATAAGCTCTAATAAAACGTACTAAGTCTTTTACCAAAGGTGCACCAGTTCTGTGGGAATGTAGAAGGAAACATCATTGATTCTGTGGTTCCAGGGCAGAGAGACATGTGGACAAGACTCAAAGGATGAGCAGGGGCTCTCCAAGTGCAAGGCAGAGAACAGAATGAATAAAAACACTCAGCGTCAGAGCACAGAGCTGTCTCTCACTTCTTTCCATTCCCGATGAGACAAGTCAGGAATCCAGGCAGTCTGGACAGGTGTCCGGGGGGCCACCCTCCTCAAGACCAGACATCTCAGCTGACACCTGCTTTGGGCAGGAATTTCGGGATGGAAACATCAAGCTGGTGAAATGATAAGGGTAGGACTTCCTGGAAAGCAAAACATTCACAAACACTTTCATAGAAATGGGACAATAGCTTCAAAATAACTGCAGGTCTCCCAGACTATCAGGAAACATGATTTCTGAGAGGGAGGCAACACATCCTTCTCAACAGAAAATAAGGGAAATGGCCCAGGGCTTTGGGAAATACCAGTGATCTCAGCCTTCTCCCCTGGTCCCAAGAACATTCCGTTGTTGTTTTCCTGACCACGTTACTAAAATACAAGTTTGGTCCCTGCTTTGGTTTCTGGGGGGCTGCCATTACAAACCACTACAAACGCAGTGGCTGAAACAACAGAAATGTATTGTCTCGAAGTTCAGGAGGCCGGAAGTCTGAAATCAAGCTTTCGATGGGATTGGTTTGTTCTGATGGAGACTGAGGGAGAATCTGTCCAATGCCTCTCCTGGCTCCTAGTGGCTGCCAGCAATCCCGGACTCTCGTAGACCCATTATCCAATACCTGCCTCCACACTCACATTGGCTTCTCTGTGTCACTGTGTGTTTCAAATCTCCCTCTCCCCTCTCTCCTAAGGATGTCAGTCACCTGATTTGGGACCCTAAACCCAAAATGGTCTCATCCCAAGACCCTTAACTACATTAGCCAAGGTCCTGTTTTCAAATAAAGTCACACTCACAGGTTCCAGAAGTTAGAACTCAGTCATGTCCTTTTAGGAAACAGTATTCAACCCCCTTTGCGTTGCTCGTATCTTCTATGGATGTCTTCTGAGCACTTGTAAATGGGCTGTCTGACCTTGTCCGGAAACAGGAAGGGAGAGAAAAACACAGTATCTTAACTCCCATTGCCCAGGAGTAAAAGAAAGTGTCCAAATTACCCAGCTTCAGGTCTCCAAGAGTCTTCTTACTAGCATCTTTGATCAGAAGCTTACCGAAGCAGGTGAGCTCCACCTGCAAAAGGCCTCGAGTTAAGACATTTTTACCGGAGGAAGGTGGGGCTGGCCCAAATACTTCTTTCTTGCTTTTTACAATTCCTGTGGTTGTCACAGACTCAGCCCCTTGTACACTGGAGCAGACTATTTACAGTTCTAACAGTTGGGCTCTGCTTCCTTAGCTAATCAGTGTCTCCAGGGTCAAGAGGCTCAGAGAGGAAAGCCAGTTCACAACATTTATTGAGGATAAAGATCAGTTTTTGCAGAGCAACCCTTTCAAAACGGATTGAGTAAAGCAACTTTTGCCTGACTTTTATCTGTCTTTGCTTATAATACATCCTCAAGACTCTTTGCATTCAGGATGATTTTCCCCAGAAATGTTCGTTTCTTATCTAACTACTACATGATATCTTCCTGAAGCAAAATTACACATTATTGGGTATAAATAAAACCTTCCCAACCTTCGTTAAATCTAATCTCCCCTGTTCCAGGCCTGCACTCAAGCAGCTGAGCATGGCTGGAGACTCAACGTACCGGCCACTCTCGCTTTAAATTTAGGATCCCTCAGCTTGGGCGGGCCTTTGGTGCCACCTGCCACCCTTCTCCAGTTCTCTCATCTGTCCCCAGTCCTGAATGACCATTTCATGCCTTTCCTCTCCTCAACCCTCCAACACTGCCTCCTCTTCTGTCCTTAAATATCAGCTGACTTCCTTGCTTCTGTGAGAAATAGTGCAACTCAGAGGGGACTTCCCACACAGTCCACCACCTCCCCACACCGTGGCTGCACCCTCTGCCTTCTCCCTGTTATGATCCAGGAATGTCTCCGTGCCTCAGATAGCCCCCGTCGGGCCGTGCGCACGACCCCCTTCCCGCTCGTGTACTAAGGACAGCACGGCTGTAGTGTCCCTTCTTCTCCTTGCACCTCAGTGTCCCCCTTGACTGAATCAGTCCCATCAACATGCAAACGTGCTGCGGTGTTTCCCGTCTTAAACAGACACACACTCCTCTCTCTCCTTTGACCTCGGCAGCTCCCCCCAGCTGCCATTCAATTTCTCTTCAACAAAACTCTTTGGAAATGCAGACTCTCCGATTTCTCTTCTCTTTTGAACTCACTCCCTATGCTGACCCACATTTCCAAAACTGTCCTGTTGAGGTCGCCAAGAGCTTCCAAAGTCGCTAAATTCCATGCTCAGTCCTCACTTCTCACCTTGTTGGCTTCTGAGGCATTTTTGGCACAGCTCATGTCTTTCTCCAGCTAGGAGCACTTTCTTAACTTGGTCTCCAGAACGCCACTGTTTTTCATTGGCCCCTCCTTAGTCTCCCTTGCTGGTCCCTCTCATTTCTTTGACCTTGAAATGTTGGAATGCTATAGTGCTTTGGGGACTGGACACCTTCTTTCTCTACCCTAACTCACTCTTGGGCTGATGCTAGATCATCTCATGCTGTGGGTGCCCCACCAATATCCCTTCAAGACTCACCTCTGCACACAGACTTGCCTGGGCCTTTTATTGGCCCAGGGAGCACTGTGCTCTCCTGGGGAGAAAATTGCTGGAGAGTTAAAGCACCTAGAGCAACCCTCAATCAAAGGTAAATGGCAATTTGGTGAATAATTAACCTAGGTGGCTGGTCCCTCAGTTAGGATACCTTCGAGGCCTATTCTACACTCTTCCAGAATTCCACAGTATCATTTGCCAATAGGGATAATTTACCTTGCAATGCACATTTTACTGATGTCCTTCCTTTTCCTGGCTCATTTCTCCTCTTCTCTACCAGTAATTCTGGGACTCTCCTCCTAAATAAATTATTTGCACTCAAATTCTTGTCAGGGTCTGCCTCTAGGGAAACCCACACTGAAGACGAGGACTATTTACACGCCAACAACGCCCGCATTTGTATCTCCAGTCCAAACATCTCCCAAATCATACAGCCAATGATCCTCCACCGCAACTCTGCATGGATGTCTAATACTCATTTCAACCTTAACGTGTCCACATACGAGCTCCCAATTTTTCCCCCAAACCTGCACTTCCCAAGTCACTTCTCTTTCTCTCATACTCCCATGTAACCCAATGACAAAATCTACTGACTCTCTCTTCAATATATGTCCAAAATCCTATCTCTCCTCATCTGTCCCTTGGGCCCTCATCCAAGCTACCTCACCTAGATGATTGAGATAATTTTCAAACTGTCCTCTCTCTTTGTCTCTTGCCCTATTAAACTCTGTTATTCTCAGGGCAGCCACAAGGATCCTTCAAAACCCTAGTGAGACCATGGCCCTCCTCTACTCAAAACTTCCCAAAGACTTCATCTCAGAGCAAAACCCAAAGTCCACAGTGTAGAACACAAAGTCTTACATGATCCGCTGCTGGCCTTCCCCTCTGGGTCCATCTCCTACCACTCCGTGGCTCAGTCTCTCTGTTGTGGGGTCATTGGCTCCAAGTGCCCCCTTAGCACACTAAACATGCTGTTTTCTAGGGGCTTTGCACTTTTTCTGCAACCTGGAACAATCTTACTCCAAAAATCTGCACACTCTGTGCAGATTTAAAGCCTCCACTGAAATGTCCTCTTATTTAGAAGGGCCTTCTTTGTTGGATTTGGGCCTGCGTGGTCTGGGATTATTACCTTGCCTGACTCTGCTTTCTCCTTCAGGCTGCTTCTCTCAGACTCCTAGGTCAGCCAGTTTTCAGTTGGGTCCTCTTGATAGGAGAGCCGACATGAAATTGGAGAGGGGGAGAAGGGAAAAGGAGAGAGGGATACTTTCCCCTTTCTCAGGCTGCACCTCCAGGCAACAGAAAATCTCTCCAATGACCCTAGTTCCCTTTGAACTAGCTTCTAGCTTCTCCCAGGAAGCTCCAGCTTCTGGGATTTAGTAACAGGATATATTTCCTTTGTGCCTCCTTCATAGTGGCTTCCAGCTGTTGCTGGTTTCTGGGTCCTTTACTGTTACCTTTAAGGTCTTCCCAATACCCATGCTGCCAGTCCTTCCCAGGAGAGTCCTCTCTTTGAAATACTCAGACCTATTTCTGTCTTATTCCCCGAATCCTGACTGACAGCTTGTATCAGTTTCAGTCCCAGAAGACATTTTGTCATTTGAGGGGACTTTAATAATGAAATGACTATTTACGTACATGTTGGTGGGGTTTGGGGAAATAAGAAAGGATGGCACAGTAACTCAGAGGCAGTAACAGCTGGGAGCCATTACCCACCAAAACCCAGGCCTAAGGGTCTAAGGCAGGGCTCCTTCGCCTCAGCACTACTGCTATTTTGGGCCAGATAATTCTTTGATGTGGGGAGGCTGTCCTGAACATATTAGGGTATTTAGCAGCATCCCTGTTCTCTGCCCACCAGATGCTGGTAGCATCCCTGTAGTTGGGTCAATCAAAATTGTTTCCACATATTGCCAAATGTGCCCTGGGGGGCCAGACAGCTCCAGGTGGGAAACCACGAGGCAAGGTCAGCTACTGGGAACCTAAGAGAGAAAGGTGTAGGTAGATGACCATCCAACTAGACAACACTTTAGTAGAGAGAGACAGTCAAACCACTGCAATTCAGAAGTGTCAGAATAACAAATATTCTAATTCTGTTACTGTCTTTCCCTCTGATCTCTTGCCAGTTGTCCCTCTGGACAAACCCAACTGGAAGCCAGAGGGGAAAAACGCCTACTGTGTGATCCAGAAAGGTCAACCACTTGTGGTAGATAATGGAGGGGAGAAAGGTGGGGAAATCTGGGGAAGCAAGTGGAAGGTGCCTAACTATTACCTTATACGTATCATGGTAAACACACCCTGCATCCTGCCCGTTAGTGTCCCCCATAACACTCATCACTGTTTGATGTGCTACATCATCTCCTCATTCGTTCACTGCCTTATGCTCAGGGCCTGGCACGTTGCAGATGCTCAATAAATGTTTTTAAAATGAATGAGTAAATGAATGAATGATGAAATCCAATATGAGAGAATAAATTCTGGATGTGCAGGAAAACCTTACTCCGGAAACAAAGCGCAAATCACAGGGCTTAAAGGAAATATTTTGGTTTCAGAAAATAAAACTTTGTAGCAAGTATATTAGTCACTTCTCCAGAGAACCAGACACAACAGGATGCACGTGCACACGCAGAGACTTACTTGAAGGAATGGGTCACGTGACTACGGAGGCTTGACAAATCCAAACTCTGATGGCGTGGCCAACAGACTGGAGACTCAGGGAGGAGCCGTAGTCTGAGTCCAAAGGCAGCCTCCTTCTTGCTAGGGGATGCCAGTCATTTTCCTATAAGGCCTTCAACTAACTGAATGAGATCCACCCACATCATGGAGGATTCTATTTAACTCAAAGTCCACCCATTGAAATGTTAATATTATCCAAAAATCACCTTCCTGAAAACATCTAGAATAATGTTTGACCAAATATCTGGGTGCTGTGGCCCAGCCAAGTTGACTCCTAAAGTTCACCATCACAGCAAGATTATAGTGTGTTAAATTATATTTATAGTGTATTAAATTATATTTACAGTGTATAAATTGAAGAAATGAGGCTGAGCTCTTCAACCCTTACTCTTTATTTCTTCATAAGGAAGAAAAATTCATACAATGAACTTGCTCCTGTTGACCTAATTACGAAGATAGGTTTATCCTTAGGCAACCAGGTTTCACATTTTTTATCATTCATTTGATAAGGGACCTGAAATAGGGCAAATTATTAGATGATAAAATAAGAATCCAAAAACAATTTGGCTAAACTGTGTGATAACTCACAGGGAAATAAGGTGTAGTAAGGGTACACATGAGATCCTGAATTAAGGTCAAATGTAGATTCCTCAAAGATCTCTGAATTTAATATTGACTATGGGCAAGACTCTGAAGAATGATCTTAAAGTAGCATCTAACCACAACATATAGAAATTAAACAGCAAACACTTAAACAACCAATGGGTCAAACTGGAAATTTGAAAACACTTTGATATGAATGAAAATGAAAACACAACTTGTCAAAACCTAGGGGATACAGTGAAAGCAGTACTTAGAGAGAAATTTATAGCAGTAAACAACTACATTTAAAAAGAATAAAGATCTGCCCTGGCTGGCCTAGCTCAGTGGATTGAGCATGGGCCGTGAATCAAAGGGTGGCTGGTTCAATTCCCAGTCAGGGCACATGCCTGGGTTGCAGGCCAGGTCCCCAGTGGGGGGTGTATGAGAGGCAACCACACATTGATATTTCTCTCACTATCTTTCTCCTTCTCTTCCCCTCTCTCTAAAAATAAATAAATAAAATCTTTAAAAAAAAGAATAAAGATCTGAAACAATATTTAACTTTATATCTTAGAATTAGAAAAAGAAGAGAAAACTAAATCCAAAGCTAACAAAAGGAAGGATCTAAAAAAGGTTAGAGCAGAAATAAATGAAATACAGAATATAAAAACAGTCAAGGGAACCAATGAAATCAAAAGCTGGTTCTTTGAAAAGATGAAAAAAATTGGCAAACCTTTAGTTATACTGACCATTTAAAAAGAGAGGAGCCAAAAAATTAACTCAGAATGAGATGAACATCCTAAATGCAAGAGTTAAATTAATAAAACTTTTATTTTATTTTTTTTAATATTTTACTTATTTATTTTTTTTAGACAGAAGGGAAAGGAGGGAGAAAGAAAAGGAGAGAAACATTAATGTGTGGTTGCCTCTTGTATGCCCCCTACTGGGGACCTGGCCTGCAACCCAGGCATGTGCCCTGAGTGGGAATCGAACCTGCGGCCCTTTGGTTTCCAGGCAGGTGCTCAATCCACTGAGCCACACCAGCCAGGGCTAAATTCATAAAACTTTTAGAAGAAAACATAAGTATAACTCTTCATGACCTTATATTGGCTATGAATTTTTGGATATCATAACAAAGTATATGCATACTGGACTACAATAAACCATAAGTTCTGGAGATGCAATCTATTCTCCTAGGGAGAAAAACTGAGCCGAAATGTTGGGAGGTTAACAGAGACTCTACCCTTAGTCAGTGACACGGCTTGGAGGCTATTTTCATTAAAAAAACAACAGCTGCAGCTTATATATTTCCATGACGTTTTGTGTTGCTGTAGCCTCTGCCGAGCATCTTGAGTGCATATTTAGGGCCGTAGTCTGACATCTGTACACCAATGCACTGGATCTATTTTTTTTTCACTTCTTTATTTACCAAGGATTTTTATATCGTGTACTAATGGACCAGAAGTGGCTCTAAATGCTTTACAAGGACTAAGCTATTCAATCCTCATACCAGTCCTATGACATGGGTTCTATTACTATCCCCATTTTACTGATGAACCCCCTGAGGCATGGTTTGGCGAGACAAAGGGTCCGAGTTCTCACAGCACTAACTGGGCAAGCCAGGACCCAAGTCTGGGGTTCGTACTCTCCATACTCTTAACTGCAGTGCCATATCACCTCTGTTAAAAAAGGGGATACATTTTAGAAGTCATTTTTTGTAGGGAAGGCAGGTGGAGAGGGGCAGTGTACCACAGCTGGTGTTAAATACAGTATTCACAAACAGTAAACCATTCCACGGTAGTGCATGTGGCAAGATGCCTCCTGATTTATTCTAGAGAATGTGCAATGATGTGAACGGGTTTCTAGATCAATTAGGCGAATTCTTATTCAGTTAAATGGTCATACCCAAAGAGTGGTACTTACTGAATTTCCTTTCAGCTTGTTAAGAGGCCCCTAGTGGCAGGCCACGGGGCTCTGTGCTGCCTCCTGTCCTCCTTAAACTTCTTGGCAATGTTCTCCGTCAAGGGCATCCCTGGAAGATGAATCCCATTCGGAGAAGGTAGGTAACTGGTTCTCATGGGATGGGGGTGGGAGAGGAGTGTTAAAGTGCCAAAGGCTAGCATGGAGCAAATTAATCTAACGAGATGGAATTTAACAACCATGAGAAGTCCTCTACTTAGAACCAGGAAAACAAACTGTCTAAGATTTGGGCTGGAGAGAGAGGGCTTGAAAACATCACATGGAAAAAAAGACTCAAGGGTTTCCGTTGGCTGGAAGCTAAATATGAGTCAACAGCAAGTTGTGGCTACTTAACAAAACAAAACAAAAGCAAAACAAAACCCTAAGAAATCTTAGCCTGGAAAAACAGAACTGTATGTAGTATCTAGGCCAAGGTGAAAGAACCCTTTCGTTTCACTGGTCGGCCCATACCTGGGGAACTGAGTAGTATTCCAGGGGTCACGGAGCGGCAGCTTCAAACCACAGGGGTACAGAAGGATGGGATGGAAAGGGGCGAGGCTGAAACCGCCTCATGTGAAGAATGGGAAGTACAATTAGTCAGGGACTTGATGTCTTCAACCATCTGGGCAGGCACGGGTGGGCGAGGGTGTTCGAAGAGAGTTCGTAGGAGACAAAGCACTGACCCCGTGCCACTGCCTTCTATGCAACACCGATGGAAAGAGAACTTAACATTGAGTGTTTCCTCGGTGCCAGGAGGTAATTGTCACTTTATCAGAGAGGTGGTGTAGGCATGTAAAGTGACCTCTCTGAGACAGTTGTTGATCTGTTTCTGATACCTTAGCAGTATTCTTATAACTCTTCCTTTTGAAGATCGAATGAGGGGAAAGCATTTTCTTGTTGCGGTAAACACAGTGATGCTGGCTTCTAGGGTTCAACTAGAAGGTTAATGATCAACTTCAGAAGAGAGGGCTCTTTGTTCCCAGGATGCAACAGGGTGGCGGACTATTGTTATCTGTACTCAGACCAGAATCAGACTGGGACGCGGCAATAGGCGGACTTCAAAGAGGCTGCCAAATTCTGGAGCAAGGCCTGAGTAACAGCTGCCTGCCTCTGTTACTAAACTGATACATGAAAGTAAAGGGTTCCTTCACCTGCAGGTATCAAAGCCCAATCAGTCACAAGCAGGAGGTTGCAGCAAAGAAAGTAAAGGTTTATTTAAGGAAATGGCACCAAACCCAGAGTCATAGGTCAGTCATTGCTCTAAGACCTGGCTTCCTGGTGGCTTCTAGGGAATGGGTTATAGAGGGCACTGAGGGAGCTAGGGTCGTGGTCTCTATTGGTTGGTTGGCACTAGGGTAGGGAATAGTCAATCATTTCATCTGGTCCTGGTTCAGCCATGGCGTCGTTCTGTCTGGTTTCGCAAGGATTTGGTTGGTGGGATGTTGTTGTTTTTTTTCTGGGTCTGGAGCGAAAACACAACTGAGGCCAAGATGTTATCTTTAGATTGACTAACACTCGGTCTCAGTGGGCAGCAGACCTGAGGTTCTGTGATGCTGACCAGAACTTCATTGTCCTGGGGGCTTAATGATTAAGGGACTGGACCTACAAGGGAGAGGGACGTGGGCGACTCCGGGTGCTCCTAGGCGGGACAAGACCAGTTTCAGTCAAAGGAACGAAAGAGAAAAGATCAGATTAACGAAATGAAACTTCTGCGCAGTTGCACCTCCTTCCATCCATCTCAGCTACTGCTGGCTGGAAGACAAAAACGAGAACCTCAGGGCTGTCCCTGTCACATGTCACCCCTCCCCGGCGTGTGTATAATCACTTCCAGTGTCTGCTCTGCTTCGCCAAGTTCCTGTCCCCTGGCTTTTCAGAGGAAACTTACTCCCACTTGCTCTGTCTTGAGGTTTAGTTTATAAACAAGAGCTTGAAGATCCTATTCAAGAAATTATTTGAAAAATACTAAGGAGAGTGTTCTGAATTCAACCAATCACTCCTGTGCCTCCGTACGAAATAGAAACCCTGCCCTCCGATGCCCAGGACTGCCCAGACACTGGCCAAATGTGTCTCTTGGACTTTGTTTTTCATTGCAATCCTACACGGGTTCTTCGTTTCATCTAAACTGAATTTCTCATCCCTGGTATCATACCGTCGTGCCTTTTCCTGTTGTTCCCTTTTCTTGGAAACACTTCTTTCTCCATCTTTCAACATCGTTCTCAGCATTTCAGATTCTTTGTACATACCATCTCCTCCATGAAACCTCTTCTGACCAGCACCCCCCACACCACGGATGGAGTGCTTCCTCATTGAGTTCCGGGGCACGTGGCTAAGACTTCCGTATGGCACTTATGTTACCGCTTCTCCGCCTCCAAGCCCAGCTCACATATCATGGTACACAGATTTAACACATTGCCTCCCCTAGGTTCATGAAAACAGAATGCCTAGTAGTTTCATATTGCACGATGACTCATTGTAACACACCATTTAAATGGGGGGAAAAAAACAACTCAAGGAAATAGAAAGCAGCAGCACCATCTTGCCCTCAGCTCATGCGGGACTGGTTGTTTGAACCATCTATGATTGGTGGTGTGGAGCGGGGAAACAGCTCTGTTTTTCTCCTAGCTCTGCCTTCAAAACACTGTCGGCTCTCTCTCCTGTCCCTTGGGGATGTCGTGAGCAGATCCAATGACTCTCCATTCACTCTTGGGTATTAAAATAGTCTCATTTTTCAGATATCAGGGGGCATATCTAGCTAAAAACCTCAAGTTGTCATCCGCTTCAAAGTGCTGCCCTTCCTCCATCTCAGAGCTGATTTTTGCTCTTTGTTTTCTCCTTTCCCAGCTCGTCCTGGCAAGGACACCTGGGGGCACTCCTCATAAACTGCTGGAATACCTTCTTCAGTCTGGGGGAAAGGGTGCCCATAGTAAATGAGGTGGAGAAGCTAGAAACTCCATAGCAGAGGAAGGGGTCAGAGGCTCAGAACGGTGGGCATGCCCAAACTGACTGATGTGCAGCCGCTGAGAACCAGTACACGACCGCATTTCTCAGAGGACACCAAGGACACTGCCCATTCAAGCAGGAAGGAATGCTGCCCAGCATCATGGCAAACTGGGTGTTGTGTGTCCTCTGTGGGCCAGATGCGACATTTGGAAACACGTCTGGGAAGCTGGGCTCCCTGGTGCTGATGGAGACGATAGAATTCTGGAATAGCAGAAGCAAGTCGATGGCACATAATAATCAAAGTGAAAGTCATATCAGTGGAATTAATTGGCTGCATTAACTGCTACCTTATGCCTCAAGGAAGACAGGTCTATGCAATTATCTGAGTGAATAACAAGGCCAGAGTGACCACCAGGGGGCCTTGACCCTCAAGAATCTGTGGCAAAGACTAATAAATTTCAATATCTTAGGAGCAAGATAGATAGGCAGGCAAATGAGGGTATAGATTGATTTCTATATCAAAAAAACAGATCTTGAGTGGGTCAGCACCACAATGAAAATCATGGTCTCTTGTCTAGTTCCAAAAGTTGAGGTGGGTTTCAGGTTCAGAATCCACTAATTGAATGGCTATGACCCCTTGAGGAAGGTCCCTGCTACACCATAGCAAGTAGTTATGGTAGCTATTAACAATTCTTCCCCAAAGGTACCTACAGACATACACCAGATTAATGATACATGGGGGAAAGTAAGTATCCAAGTATTTTGAGAGCTGTGTATAAGCTGACACGGATATCAAATGACCCAAAACAGCATCAGCCTCTTTATTAAAGTGGGGATACTCACAGACCAAGTGGTAGATAGAGTCTGGGCCCCAGTCAGAGGTCTGTGCAATACTTAGAACCTGGAAGAACCTTCCCATGGGTTCTCAAGTGATTCTTTATGATTGGAAGGGCAAAGAAGAGCCCCCTAAAAATTCTCACCAACCCCCATCGCTGAGCAGAGATAGTGAGTTGAAAAAACAGAACACCCTGTAGCGATTTGCGTCACCGTCATCCGCTTGAAGGGGGCAGGAGTGATGCTGTCCAACACAGCCCAGTTTGACCCTGGCTGACATTAAACAGGTCATGGATGATGACGATGGACCTTGGTCACCTGCACATTCTGATCACTGACCCACTATACTGATGACCTCATGCCCGTTGGACCTGGAAGCAGAAAGTGATAGATAGTCGAGTGCTTAACTAGGAGATGTGTACCTCAGGTGACGGGGGGGGGGAACTCTGCAAAGATTCAGGAACCTGACACATCTGCGGCATTTTTAGAGGCACAATGGTTTAGACCAGGGCTGGGCAAACTGTGGCCCATGGGCCGGATCTGGCCCACTGCACCCCCACACCTCCCCTCTTTTTTATGGTCCTAAACCTAACCATAGTTTTACATTTTAAAATTGTTTTAAAAAATCAAAAGAAGAATAAGACCTTGTGACATGGAAAAAATACTTGAAATGAAAGGTTATATCCACCTATAAGTGAAGTTCTAGTGTAACAGATCCACACCCATTCATTCTCCTGCGGTCCATGGCTGTATTTAAGTGTTACCAGCAGACCTGAAACGTCCCGATAGAGGCCATAGGTGGAGCTCTCACCACTTCCTGCTCAGCAAGGCACCATGCACTCCAAATGGCATTGCAAGAGCCTGGTGCAGTTTTGTCCCATAATATTTTATGACATTTTGTTTGTTTTATTTCATGTTGCCAGTGCCCATCCACTATGTCAAAACAAGACAAGTGGACCTGAAATGTTGTAGCAGAGTGGTTTATTTTGCTAGTGAATTATATCTATTATGCAATGACAGGACGGCTATGCCAAAATAACACACTACGTGCCAACATTACCCGATCAAGCATTCATCACGATATTTCAAACTCACAGGAAATCGGGGGTTAAAAAATTAGGGAACCTGAAACAGAGTATCTCATTATAGAAGAACGTCTTCGCAAGGACGAAAAATGTAAATGAAGCTGCACCCGAAGTAAGTTTCCAAGTGGCTTGTTTGTTAGCAAGCAAGGAAAGCCGTTTGTTTGCCCGTGGTGAGTTAATTGAATTGTGTTTGACTGCAGACGCTGAAGAAATGTGTCCAGAGAAAATAAAATAAACCTACTTCACACAATCAGCCTTTTGTTAAGAACAGTTGGTGGAAGAGTTGGGGACCTTGGAAGCAACATCAGGAGTTAATTAAAACAAAAACAAGGCTAATGGTTCTGAGTATTTTTTTTCTTGTATTTTAACAAGTTGGCAGATGCTGCCGACACTGCTCAGTTGCTGTTGTTTACTTGAAGCATCAACGCCGAGTTTGAAGTGACTGAAGAGGGCTGGAACCTATCGTGTGTGCAGATCAACCGTAAGTGAGAATATTTTCAAAGAAGTGGGAGAAAGCACTAATTCAGTACAACCTGAAGTGGAATCAGCTAAGATGTGTTACAGCTTCTGGCGGGGCAAGTTTGTGCGGGGCAGGAAAGGCTTCACTGGACAAATTTACAAAGCTCATGAAGAAATAAAAGGTCGAAGCCGGCAGTGATTCATTGTGTGATTCCTCAGCCAGTCCTCTGCAGAAAATATAGTCATGTGCCACCTAGCGATGGGGACATGTACTGAGAAATGCATCATTAGGCAAAATGCATCATTTTGTCATTGTGTGAACATCAGACAGTGCGCAGACACAGACCTGGTTGGGATAGCCTCCTACATGCCCAGCCTCTATGGGACAGTCTCTTGCTCCTTGGCTCTATACAGTTGTTACGATACTGAACCTAGTAGGCAGTGGTGCTAGTAAATATTTGTGTATCTAAACATGTCCGAACATAAAAAAATGGTACAGAAAAAATACAGCATAAAAGATGAAAAGTTCTATACCCGTATAGTTCACTTACCACAAATGGTGCTCGTAGGACTGGAAGTTGCTCTGGGGGGGTCAGTGAGTGTGTGGTGTGAGTGTGTGGTGTGGGTGTGAGTGTGTGGTGTGAGTGTGAGTATGAGAGTCTAGAACACAGGCAGCAAACATAAGGCCTGTGGGCCGAATCCGGCCCTCCACCTGTTTTATCCAGCCCGGCAACTTGTTTCTACCTGGCAGCAGCACTGAGCTCTCGCTTAACTGTTAAGGACTAGTTACATTGATACAGACCTAAAATTACATTCAGCCTTTTGAAGGCAACCAGGAGGTTGATATGGCCCCCGGTGAAAATGAGTTTGACACCCCTGATCTAGAACACTACTGTACACTGCTGTAGCCTTTATGAACCCCATACACTTAGCCTACACTGAATTGGTAAAACAACACAAGATTAAATTAAGCACAAGAGAAAATGATGCAATCAAGAGACACAGTAACATGAGGTGGATGAGGCTGCTGCCGATGTAAGGTAGCATACTGTTTTACAGCAAGCTCTTCCTATAATTAGAAAGAGTACACTCTAATGATAAAGGTATAGCAAATACATAGACTAAAAACATAGTAATTTGTTACCATTATCAAGTACTACACGCTATGCATAATTGTATAACTTGTGCTTTTATACAACCGGCAGGCCAGCAGGTTTGTTTACACCGGCTTCACCACAAACAAGTAAGCAACGCGCTGTGCTCTGACATTATGCAGATTACAGTGTCATAAGGCGGTGGGCATTTTTAAGCTCCATGATAATCTTACATGGCCATCAGTGGATATGCTGTCCATAGTTGACTGAAATGTCACCGAGTGGTCCAAGACTGTATTTGAATCTGTCATGTGTTATTAAACCAATAGCAAAAATAAACTCTTCACTTTTGTGGGTTTAAGCATCTCGATTCCATGAATATTTTGTCAGCAACAGAAGTTGAATATCCTGCCTTGCCCTACCAAGCAGCAGTTATATGACTTAGTGATGGTAAAGTTGAAACGTGATTTTTCTTTTAACCCAACACTGAAATGCAAATTTTCCTGAGCAAGAAAACTACCCTTAACCACTATCACTTAACATGAATGACTTAGGCTTTTTTTGGGGGGGGGCTCAATTTTGGGTGTGATATAATATCAAGAATTCTTATCTTCCAGAGACATATACTGATGTATTTACAGATGCAAAGACACGATGTTTGGGATTTGCTTCAAAATAATGAGGGGGAGGAGGACAAAGTAAGGAACTGCAGGTGAAATAATACCGGCATAAAGTGATAACTACAGCTGAGGGACCTGTATGTTACATTCAATATACCATTCTCTCTCATGGTGTGTATGTTGGAAATGTACCAAAATAAAAGCTTAGACTAGATAAACACAACCCGTTATCATAGCTGACAAAGAAAAAGTCACCTGACAGACGGGTCGGCCTGCAAAGGTGCCTTGAGAGTCAAGAGCAAACCGAAGCAGTCATGGAAGTGCTCTGGGAGCTGGGAGTCCGGGGGACCCTTCACGCTCTGGCTCTGCAGCTAGCGAGCCACGTGGGAGCAAAGGAGAGAGCCGCAGGCAGGAGTCAGGCAGATGCTTTGGGGTGAGCTCTCCGTCAGCAGAAATGTAGAAGCCACTGAGTAAGGAATGAAACAAAACCTCCAGACACCCTCTACCCTTTGGGGAGTGAGAAGGGAACCCGTCTGAGGTGGCCAAAGACCTAGCTGACTGAGAACAGGATAGTCAAACGCTGCCCAGGAAGCAGACACGCAGGAATTCCAAACTCCCTGGGGAAGTCGAGGAGCTACCTTCCCAGAACGTGTACAAACTCAGAAAGGAGAGAAGAGGGGATGGAGTGTGGTGGGAACAGAAACTTGCCTGAGATCCAAGGAAGGCAACGTCGCCTGAAGCAAGGGCGTGTCTTCTTTCATGAGCCAAACATTCCTTTAAGAAGTGATTTATTTTTTTGGTGAGTAAAAAATAAAATTTTGCATGTGATCTCAGGGAATCCCCACAGCCCGGGATCCATCAACCCAAGAGTCGGAACCCCTGGGTGAAAATCCTGTCTGCAGAAAGTTCACAGCAGAGAGTAAATGGCTACGAAGGTAGGAAGGGCATTTCGGAGTGTGGTATGCCCGTTGCAGGCAACCAGCACACAGCAGCGTCCTGGATGGGGTCCTGCCCTCGGAGGAGGATACGAGTGAAATTGTGAAGCACCAGATGTGGGGACATTTGCTCAGTGCTGGGGCAGTCAAAGGTTGAAAATAAGCTGCTTGCTTAGCTTGAGAAAGCCAAGTGTTTGAAACTATATCTCATTTTAAAGTGTCGGTGAGCCAGTTCACAGCTGTGATCTCCACTCCATTCACTGTCGTCACCATTGTGCTTTTTCAACATTCAAGACAATCCAGCCAGCACCTCAGTACACAATATGGCAGTGTGGGAGGTGAGCCACGTTCTTGAAACACAGACCCTAACACATGGGCACTCATCTCTGAGTGGCGCCTGTGCATCGACCCTGCAACCACCCAGCCCTGACTTACTTGACCTTCAACTTTAATGTCTTTCTTTAGGGCACTGCCAGCTGCATACAACCATGGCCACTCCTTGTGCGTTATCCTCACTTACTACTATTCCATCATCAAGATCTCCAACTCTGAAATTCTCTTGGACCACAAAATCTTACTCCTCTTTCTCATACCTACCAACTTGTTTCTTTACCCTCATTATGGACTCCAGACCCCTTGAATGCTCGTATCCAAATATTCAGCTCTGTCTTGGTGTCCCTTGCCTCTTTCCTAGCCTAGATACCACAGATGTGTGAAGCGACCACTAGGTTGCAGCAGAGTCTCAACTTCATTGTCCGCCACTTGGGCACGAAGACAGCTATGGCAATTTTTATAATGGGAGCCTCCAGCTCAAAGAGGCAAGGCAGTAGTGGAATTAAACAAAGGGTGGAGAGCACAGGGAGATCGGTCAGCTGGGAACAAGATCTTGAGCGCCACGTAGGTGTAAAGCAGACAGGTGGCTAAACCTGGGCAATGCAGGAGGTAACAGGGTACTCCCACGTTCATTGTAACCGTTTCATACCTATGCACAGCAGTCCCCTACCGCTTTGAGTTATCCCCTTCTTTCCTGCTCTGAAGCACTACCTACTTAAGGGTTAGATACTTAGTGCCAACAAGCCTCCTGGAATCCTCTGCTCTTTTTTTTTTTAATTAATGTATTTTTTTATTCTCGTTCAAGTACAGTTGTCTTCCTTTTCCTGCCACCCCTTTCCCCCACCTCACCTACCCCCACCTCCCACCTCAATCCTACCCGCTTAGGCTTTGTCCATGGGTCCTTTATTCTTGTTCCTTAACTGCCTTGCTAAGCCCCAGAGCTAGATAAAGTCAAACCTCGTCTTTCCCTGGGCAGCCAGGTACTACTGAAGAAAGTTACAAAGTTACAGTCTAGCCCTGGCTGGGTAGCTCAGTTGGTTAGAGCATCTTCCCTACATGCCAAGATTGTGGGTTCAATCCTGGAGAGGGCGCATATAAGAAAAAAACCAATGAATGCATAAATAAATGGAACAACAAACCAATGTTACTTCCTCTCTCTTTCTCTCTCCACTCCCCCCAACCTCTCTGTCTAAAAAATTAATAAATAAAGTTACAATCTACACATTGGCTCTACTTTAAATGCATAATATATAACCTCAGTGGTGAGCTCTAAACTCTTTTCCGTAGGGAATTGTTCACAGAAGCTCTCAGCCGTCCACTCCCTGAAACCCCTGATGGCACTGGAGCTCCTCAACCACCACGTGACCCCACATCCTTCTTCCTCTGGAGGACGGGACCACCCAGCCAGTCTTCCCTGCAGCCCCTGTGGACAGAGCATAGCACCCACAGAGTCCCCCAGGGCACGTTGCTAGAGTTGGATGGGGGAGACATCAGAAATGCCACCCTCTTCAATGGGAAGTAATAAAACAAATATCCTACATCTTATCTCAGAATCAACTTATTCTTTGGGAAGATAGCTCACTCTCTTAGTCAGCTCGGAATGCCATAACACAATACCACAGCCTGTGTGGCTTAAACAACAGACCTTTCTTTCTCACAGTTCTGGAAGCTGGGAAGTTCAGGACCAAGACACTGGCCAATTTGGTTCCTGTGGGCATCTTTTTTTCTGGCCTGCAGATAACCACCTTCCTGCTGTACCTTTTCATGGCCTTTCCTCAGGTGTGCATTCAGAAAGAGTTCTCTCTCTCTCTCTCTCTCTTCCTCTTCTCATAAGACCACTCATGCTGTCATGAGGGCCTCACCGTCATGATCTAATCTACTCCCATGGTCTCGTCCCCAGCACCATCATGTCGGGGTTCAGGGTCTCAGAATACAAATTTGGGGCTATGCAAATATTTAATCCAGAAGAGTTACCAATTGATAACCGGAGTGTTTCCTAACTCATAGGAAGCAGACTGGATGGCAGCTTTTCCAAATGTCACCTGCAAAGACATTGCTTTCAAATCATTCACTAAAAAAATTAACAAAACAGAATAAAACGTATTCTATCAAATTTCACTGGAGCTTGTTCTGTTCAATGACTGCTGATTCATTTGCTCAGTCATTCGGTTCACAAATGCTGACCTGAGCCAAGACTCCTAACCAGGACACATTCTGCCAAATACAGATGTGATGATGGCCTACTTTCGTGACAGATAATGAATATTAAAGGAGAATCGTTAATCCAGGACATGTCAGAACCTTCCTCCAGCACCTTGGAGAGAGAATCCACTCTGCGCTGGCCAGAAAGCCTGTGCCAGCTGCTCAGGGGCAAGCTCTGCAGAGAGGGGAAGTGCCTCAGGCTGCACACTTTTATTATAATCACTCTCGACCTGCAAGGAGTTTTCAGAGGCTCTCTATCCAATGAAAGATCACGTAAGACCAGCCAATAAACATACGTTCTAGCCCGCGTGACGGGTACAGCTCTCAGAACAGTGATGTAAGTTAGACTTCTACCCATTTATCAGTTTGATATGAACTAGATTACTGTGGATCAGCCCCCAGACCACTCCTAAGTGAATTAACAAAAATGAATTTTTAAATTTGCAGCACTGTAGCCTGGACCTTGGCCTCAGAATGACCTTACCCGTGTATTGCCTGGCATTCTCTAAATTTGGTTTAATCCTTGTCTTTTAAAGCTACTGGTATAAACTTAAAGACATATCCATGTTAAATCGTATTAATTTAATTTAATTGACAAATTCAGTTAATACTGATTTAATATTAATATTAAATAGGACCATAAAATAATTTGATAACACATTAATTTACTTATTTACAAATTATCAAACATTAATTTAATTGAAACACAATTGAAGGATAATAAAATAATTTGATGACAAATTAATTTACTTATTTCTAAATTATCAAACAACTTAATTTAAACACCATTGATTGATTGGCAATTGCCCAGAACAACTGGGTATAACCTGGGAATCTACAACTATAACAAATATTTGGAGGGCTTTCCAAGAAATAGTTTAAAACCTGTTCTGTATAGTCACAGCATATAGAATTGAGATCTACAGACTCATAGGAAGAGAATACACAGGTAGAATACACAGGAAGCCATATTTTAGCATAAGAAAGACTGCCCTGAACACAAGTTTTTCTAAATACTAGTTGGGAGTACAAGGATCCAAGATAGCTGTGGAGTAGGTAGAAGCTACACTCACCTCATCCCAGGACCCAACTGGAATTACATCTAAAGTATGGAAACATCATCCTGAACAACCAACCAAAGAAGCTGGAGAGAAGCCTGATCACGAAGGAATTGCAGGAGAAGCCACATCAAAACTCGTAGGAAGTACACAGGCATGAGAGGGCTGAGGGTGCCCCCACGGTCGGCAGCTGAAGCTATGGAAGAATATCTCAGCTGCAGGGGCTTTGTCCTGAGAAGTGGGGGTCCAAATTCCAAGCCGGGCTCCCCAGCCTAAACACCAGAACCAGGAAAGGTGCCCGCGTAACATTTGGCTGTGAGAAGAAGCAGGGTTTCTGTCTACCAGGGAGAGATGGCTAGAGATGCAGCCACTCTCTTAAAGGGCCAATGCCCAAAACTGCATTCACAGCCACTCACCCTGGGCTCTGATTATCCTGGGCTCCAGGAGAGGGAGGGCAGAGGGGACTACAGCGGCATGAGGAGACTCTGGAGTTGGTGGCTCTTGGGAGAGAGCTGAAAGGTGAGCCTCTAGGAACCCTGTGCTGAGTCCTTTCCTCATACAGCAAAAGCCATCTTTCTTGGGCAGAGCTCTCCTCTCCACGCAGCATCAGCCTGGGGGGAAGCAATAGCCCCGTTCACTGGGATCCCTCTCGCCCCACCCTGTGGAGTTTACACCCTGCTGAGGAGTACAGCCACAGGCTCTTTCAGTGACTGAGCCTAACAGGCAGCCTGGAGGTGGAGATGCATCTCTGGGAGATTTGAGACTTTTGCCAACCTGCTCCCAGGCCAGATGCTCATAAAAGCCAGCCTTGGTGTGCAGCTTGGTCCTTTCTGCACACGCTCAGGCCCAGCAGAGGAAGCCACAGGTGCGGATCACTGGTAGTTTCAAACAGGCTGCCCAAGGCAGCATCTAGCACAGGTCTGCACCAGAGTACTTCCAAAGAGGCCCAGAAACAATTCACCCAGTGGCCAGCTTCAGATAACACAGCAATAGGATGCAATAAGCTTCGCAAGCAGCGTATCAAGGGAGATCTCAGCAAGCACCGAACCCAGCTGCGGTGAATTCCTCTTCGGGTGATCAGCACCTGACAGCAGCTTGCACACTGTGTTGGGGGTAAGACTCACAGTTAGGCAACCCGAAGGTGGACCCCATGCACAAATGGGCCAATAGCAATTGAAACTCAATTACAACAGGACAGCACACAAAATGTACACAAGAGACATCCCTAGAAGGCCCAGCTCAGATGATCAGGGAGACTGCACTATTGGGTCCCACAAACACATATTATATAAGGCCACCCTACCAAGTCTGAGAGTCATAGCAGATCTACCTAATACGTGGAAACAAACACAAAAAGGCAGCCAAAATGAAGAGACAAAGAGACAGGCCCTGAATGAAAGAACAGGAGAAATCTCCATAAAAATAGTTAAATGAAACTGAGGCAAGCAACTTCTCAGATACAGAGTTCAAAGTAATGGTTATAAAGATGCTCAACAGCATGAAAAAGGACATAGAAAGCAAAAAAGGGCAAGTCAAAAATGAAGAATGTAATATTAGAAACAAAGAATACACTGGAAAGAATAAACACGACATTGGATGAATATTGAATCAGTGATTTAGAAGAAAAGATAAAAAAATACCCAATCAGAGAAGAAGAAAAAAATTTTTAAGGAGGATAGTTTAAGGGACTTTTGGGACAACATGAAGCATAACAACACCTGCGTTGTAGGGGTACCAGAAGGAGAAGAAAGAGAGCAAGGGGTCAAGAAACTATTGGAAGAAATAATGACCAAAAACATTTCTAACCTGGTAAATGAAAAAAACAAATAAGTCCTGGAAGCTCAGAGAGTCCCAAACAAGATGAACCCAAAGAGGCCCATACCAAGACATATCATAATTAGAAAGATAAAGATTAAAGACAAAGAGAGAATCTTAAAAACCACAACAGAAACAATTACCGACAAGGGTGCTCCCATAATGGTGCTCCCATAAGACTGTCAGATGACTTGTCAACAGAAACATTTCAGGCCAGCAAGGATTAGCATGAGCTATTCAAAGTTATAAAAAGCTAGGGCCTACAACCAAGGCTACTTTACCCAGCAAGGCTATCATTTAAAATTTAAGGAGAAATAAAGAGCTTCCCAAATAAGAAAAAGCTAAGGCAGTTTGTTACCACCAAACCAGTACTACAAGAAATGTTAGAGAGCTCAGCCAGTGTAACTCAGCTGGTTGGGCATTGTTCAGCAAACCAAAATGTAACCAGTTTGATTCCCAGTCAGAGCACATGCCTGGGTTGCAGGCCAGGTCCCCAGTAGGGGGCATGCGAGAGGCAACCACACACTGATGTTTCTCTCCCTCTCTTTCTCTCTCCCTTCCCCTCTGTCTAAAAATAAATAAATAAAATCTTTTTAAAAAAGAAGAAGAAGAGTAAGAAAAAGAAAAAACAGAGGAACAAAATTTTAAAAGTAAAATGGCAATAAATACGTATCTATCAACAATCACTTTAAATGTAAATAGCTTAAATGCTCCAATCTAAAGACATAGAGGAGTTGAAACAATAAGAAAACAAGACCCATAGATATGCTGTCTAGAAGAGACCTCCCTCAGAACTAACAATACATGCAGACTAAACGTGAAGGGATGGAAAAATACACTTCATGCAAACAGAAAGGAAAATAAGCTGGGGTAGCAATACTTATATTTGACCGAACAGACTTCAAAACCAAGGCTAGAGTAAGAGACAGAGAAGGGCACTACATCATAGTAAAGGAAGAAATCCAACAAGAGAATATAACCCTTGTAAGCACTCATGCATCCAACATAAGAGCACCTAAATATGTAAAGGAAATCTTATCTCAATGGACATAAAGGGAGAGATTGACAGTAATAGAGTTATAGTAGGACATTTTAACACTCTGTTGACATTAAAGGACAGATACTCCAGAGAGAAAATCAACAAGGAGAGAGTGGCCTTGAATGACACTCTAGAGCAGATGGATTTGATATCTTCAGAGCATTTCATCCCAAAGAGGCAGAATATACATTCTTTTCAAGAGCACATGGAATGTTTTCTAGGATAGACTTCATGTTAGGACACAAAACAATTCTCAGTAAATTTAAGAAGGTTGAAATTATAGTAAGCATCTTTTCTGACCATGACTCTTTGAAAGTAGAAGTCAATCACAAGAACAAAACTGAAAAACACACGAAGACTTGGAGGTCAAATAATGTGTTACTGAACAATGAATGGGTTAACAATGAGATCAAGAAAGAAATCAAAAACACCTCGAAACAAATGAAAATGAGAAAACAACAACACAAAATCTGTGACACAAAGAAATCAGTCCTAAGAGGGAAATTCACAGCATATAGCACTATCTCAAGAAACAAGAAAAAGCACAAATAAACACTCTAACTTTACCCTTAAAAGAACTAGAAAAAGAACAATAAACAAAGCCCAAAGTGAGCAGATGGGAGGAAAAATAAACATCAGAGTAGAAATAAACAAAATAGGGTCTAAAATAACAATACAAAAGAACAACATGACCAAGAGCTGGTTCTTTGAAAAGGTAAACAAGATTGACAAGCCTTTAACCAGACTCATCAAGAAAAAAGGAGTGAGGACACAAATAAAGAAACCAGGAATGAAAGAGGAGTAACAACTGACACCAAAGAAATACAAAGGATTGGAAGAAAGCATTATGAACAACCTTATGCAGACAAATTGGGCAATCTGGATGAAATGGATAAATTCCTAGAAACATACAATCTTCCAAAACTTAATCAGGAAGAATTAGAGAATCTGAATAGATGACTATAACCAGTAAAATTGATGCAATAATAATAATAAAAAAATACTCCCAAACAACAAAAGCTCTGGACTGATGGCTTCCTATGTGAATTTTAACAATCAAAGAAGAATTAACACCTCTTCTTCTCAAACTCTTCCCAAAAATTCAAGAGGAGGGAAGACTCCTGAGCTCATTTTATGAGGCCAGCATTGTCCTAATTCCAAAACCAGATAAAGATACTACAAAGCAAGAAAATTATAGGCCAATATCCCTGATGAGTTTAGATATAAAAATCCTCAACAAAATATTAGCCAACTGGATCCAGCAATATGTTAAAAAGATGATACACCACAATCAAGTAGGATTTATTTGGGAGATGTAAGGTTGGTACAATATCCACAAAACAATAAGCATGAACACTACATAAACAAAGCAACGGATAAAAACCATTTGATAATATCAATAGATGCAGAAAAAGCATTTGATTAAATCCAGCACCATTTATGATAAAACACTCAGCAAAGTGGAAATAAAAGGAATATACCTCAACATAATAGAAGTCACATATGACAAATGCACAGCCAACATCATACTCAATGGGCAAAAATTACACACATTCCCCTTAAAATCCAGAACAAGACAGGAATGTCTGCTTTCACCACTGTCATTCAACATAGTACTGGAAGTCCCAGCCACAGCAATCAGACAAGAAGAAGAAATAAAAGACATCTAAATTGGAAGGGAGGAAGTAAAACTGTCATTATTTGCAGACGACACAATACCGTACATAGAGAGCGTGAAAGACTCCACCGAGACACTACCGGCACGGATAATGAACACGGTAAAGTAACAGGACACGAAACAAATAGCCAGAAATCAGGTGGGAAGCTGAGAAAACAATCCGATTCCCAACTGCTTCAAAAAGAATAAAGTACCTAGGAACAAGCTTAACTAAGAATGTAAAAGACCTGTACTCAGAAAACTATAAGACATTGCAGAAAGAAACAAACTGAAGAAAGTAAGTGGAAGTACATACTGTACTCATAGATGATAGGAAGAATTAACATCATTACAATATTCATAAAACCCAAAGCAATCTACAGATTCAACACAATTCCTATTAACATAGAAATGGCATATTTCACAGACCTGGAATAAATATTCCAAATATGTGTATAGAACCACAGAAGACCACACATAACACCAGAGATCTTTGATACCTAATATCAAACTATACTACAAGCCCATAGTAATCAAGTGCTTTCCTGTCCCAGGACATTTGCACTTGCTTTTCCCTGCACCTGAGATCCTCTCGTGCTGCCTCTTCACAGGGCTTACTTCTCTCTTTGGGTCTTGGCTCAAAGGTCTTCTCTGAGCTGATGCCGCCCTTTCTGACCTGTTTAGGTTCAAGGGGCATGCCTGCCCACTCCCCCAGTTGGTCTCACTATCCAGTTTCTCTCTCCGATCAGCTTGCTACAATCCGAATTAACAGGTTCTCTTGTTGACTGCTTTCTCTGATCACAGGAACGTACGCTCCACAAGGAAAAAGGCTTGTCTGCCTTGTCCAGCGCCGTCACCCCACTGCCGGGGAGAGCGCAGCACAGTGAAGCTGTCCGATCCACACTTGAGGAACGAGTGAATGACCATGGTTGGGGGTAGGCCGCATAGCCTGTTAAACTGCTCCAACGTGTGAGTCAGTGCAATTGTTTTTTTAAATAGCCAATAGATCTGTCTTCTTGCTGCTTACTCAGTATCTGTTATGTTTCACCTCATCGACGAGCAGGGGAAACTCTTCACACCCAGAGGTAGCACTTCATGTCCTCCCTGCACACGGCTGCTGCCGCTGAGGGTGCTGACAGTGGAAAGTTCCAGAGGAGCAGTTTGGGCTAACCGGTGAAGGAAGCAATATGCAAGCAAAAGTCACACCTCACTCAACCATATTCACTGGCAAACTTCCCATTCAAACAGGACTGTTAAGCCAAGCAGCTACAGAAACAAGCAAATCGCAGCTGAAGTTAAAAAGACAGGTAAATGTTGATTGGATGAACCGACTGCAGAACATCCAAGCCAATAGGAAGACAAATGACCAAGATTAAAGGAAACTTTTTCAATATGGAAAAAGTCAGGAAGGCAGAAAGAAAATCAGGTCAGATGACAGAAAATCTATTTTTACAATAGGTATGAGTATGTTAAACTTACCTATTAGAAGTCAAAGTCAGTTGTCCCCTTCATATTGGGCAAGGACACCACTATTCACAATTTATTATGACATCGGCTGACCCTTACTGAGAACTCCCAATCCTTCTGGTATTCTGCTAACGCTTGTAAAACAATTAAGCTTTGCAACAACCCTCTGGTGTTCCTTGAGGGTGATGCTTCATAAACCCATTATTGAATAAATGTGGTTTTCACAATGCATCATCAAAGCCTATCAAATTGGGTAAAAAAAGCTAAATCAATATATGTTTAAGAAACAAAGATGAGTTACAATAGCAGAAGAGCAATACCTTCTGTCACATGAAGGGTGTTTTCTTGTAAAAAGGCTTTGACTATGGTTGGGGATAAAACTGTGCTGTTAGGATTCATTCTGGCAGGCCTGGAAGTAGGGTCCACTGTCTTACTGAAATGAGAAATGTGATTCCATGAGGATTTGCCCTGGTGTTGGTGAGGCCCCCAGAGGAGAGTGGTGCTGGGGCTCCCTACACAGCATGAAGGTCCACGTGGGCATCAGGGTGTCAGAGCACCAGCTTAGACTCCACCTGGGGCTTCATGAGGATCCTGGAACGGATTCCCTTAAACCAGCGATCTTCAACCAGTGTTGCCCGGTGCACTGCTGTGCTGCAAGAATTTTTAAAACATGCAACCGCTGACTAATCGGTCACGGGCACTGACCTCTTTTCCTTTAGATTGTCAAGTTAAAAAAAAATGGCAACAGCCAACACAACAATAGCTGTCCGGTGTGAATGAATCAAAATTATACCTGTTTTTGTTAGCCAAAAATATAATTGTTTGGTGTGCCACAGAATCTTAGTAATTAGTTGATGTGTGCCATTAGATGAAAAAAAATTGAAAATTGCTGCCTTAAACTATTCTGGCTTCTCAATCCTTTTCACGGTCGTCGATGGGACTGCAGTCACATCTCCTCTGTAACAGGAAGGACAGCAGAGGACAGGAAGGAGCCAACAGACTTGACTGTGGGAAGGTGAGGGGGGAATAGTGCTGTCAATTTCAGGAGGCAAGAGAAGCCTTCAAACAATTTTGAAGAAACGTGGGCAGTAAAAGACCGAGAGCAGAATTGGCCTCTTGGATTTTTCCCCACCAATCGATTCCACCACCCCCCCCCCTTTTTTTTCTCTCTGGAGGCTAGTAGCCAAGTGGTCTTGTGCTTCTGTTTTTGCCCCTTTAGGCCAAAACCATCCAACACTCCCCCTAGTGGTCTGCTGGTGAATCTTTAGGCCTTGGGTGATGTACACAAACCTTAAGAACACAACTGCAGTCGCCCTGAAAAACTATTGCTTTTATTATTTATGGGGCCGGGGGTCCTCATTATTTCTTGCCTCCATGTGGTCCATAGTGTTCCTTAAATTCCCAGTTTTAGGGTTTCTTGGTGGTCATTACAAGCATTGTCCTTGACAAAGAAAGCCTGGAAACAGCCACAGTTGGCTTATTCCCTGAGTACTGGTATTAAAAATGATGAGCAGAGCCCTGGCCAGTGTGGCTCAGTTGGTTGAAACATTGTCCCGTGGACCCAGAAATCTCAGGTTTGATCCCCAGTCAGGGTGCATATGAGAAGGAAACCAATTGATGTTTCTCTGTCACATTGCCTCCCCCCCCCACCAAGCAATGAAGAAATGTCCTTAGGTGCAAATTAAAAAAAAAAAACATTAGTGGAGACTTCTCTCTCCATTCCTTCTGAACAAGAAGCTATCTTTGCAAAACTGACTTCCTGGGCAGGGGGGCGCAGTGAAGAGTCTCCCACCCTCCTGGCAGAGACTCTCCACCTCCTGGTGCAGAGCCCTGCCCTGGGAATCCAGGGTGAGGCTGCATGTGCCTCGGGCTAGGATTCAGTGCCAGCTTGCCCACTATCACGGGGCCTATCACTAGACTCAGTGAGCCTGAGTTTCTTCACATCACAGACGTCAGCACTGTGGTGATTCTTAGCAGACAAGTCGGTGCCCATCAGCACAGCTTGGAATGCCTTCACAGCACACATTCTTTCTTGTCTTTGGGGGTGGGGGCTCCCAAGTCAGCCTGCCACACACAGCACCCAGTATTAGACGACCATGAATGCCCCTAACAGTTTGGGCACATAATCTAAAGCATTAGCTGTGCGGGAGCAACCGTGTTAAAGCTTGGGCAATGTGGGTATCTAAAGGCTTGTTACGGAAGGAACCTACCGGCTGGAGAAAAGAATCTGATGCATTTCCTGGCGGAGAACTGCCCCCCAGCACTTTCAGGCGTGACAACCAGCACCAGTCCAGGGCACGGCAGACTGTGCATTTCAGACTATGACCAGCAGAGGGCAGCACACACTTGTGTAGTCAATACACAGCTTTCTCGCCTTGTGACTCAAAACTGGCCCTCCAGAAGTGTTTTCTAAAGACAACTAACAAATTCTAGTCGAACATATAAAATTAAAAGCCACTTAGAACATAACCTGGGACTCAAGCACAGATCCAGAGCTAGACCAAGGCAATGTTTGCAAGCGGGAAATGTTTGTCTTTGGATCCTCACCACTTCGGGTGTGTCCCTCTTTTGCTTCTCAGAATATTGGAAACATCCACCTGAACTAGATGTCAGAAATGCAGAATTTCGGCCTCGGCCTCAGCCCCACTGAGTCAGCATCTGCATTCTCACATGACTCCCAGGTGTTCCAGCATCACACTGAAGTCTGAAAAACACTAAACTACCTCTTAACTACGCACATAAGCCACCCAGAAACCTACGCTGTTTCCCACGCCAACCTGCCTCCCCACCCCCACCCGCACACCCTGCCATACACAGAAGTTTTCTGTTGGTTTCAGGCTTAATGAGAGGAGGGTAGTTAGTATATCAGGGGACCCCCAAGTGTGCATCCTACCCCCGAGCATTGTTTTTGGATAACTGCCGAGCTGGGGAACACTGGGGCTAGGTACCCCCAAAAGATTAAAAAATTATTGACACCCACAGCCTACCCTCCAGCTTTGGTTTGTAGAAATGTAGATATATATGGCTTCTGAGTACAAAACAATTGCTGTACTTATTTGCATTCGGTAGTTAGTTCCTTAAAACAGTGAAAAGAAATAAGCCAACACTTTTTTTTTCCTTACGTGAATTTTTCCTAATTCCTTTCCTTAAGGAAGTACATGCAGGAAGAAAAGAGGAGCAACCCACCCTGCTAGACAGGACAAGGGTCTCATGGCCTGGGCAGTTCTTACTAAATGTCATTCTTGCTAAATGTTACAATGTAGCATAATATTTTGCAGAGGCAGCAGTAAGCAGGATGAGCTGACAGGAACCAAGTGCAAAGAAGAAATTAACATGTAATTTTCCAAATAGTGTGTATCAGCAAGGGCTGAGCCTCCCTTCCCAAAGGCACAGCTTTGGAGGTGAATGCCTTGTCTCCTCTGTTTGCTACAAGTAAACAAAACTACCTCGCAACAACCACAGCTCATTTTTGAAGTGTCGTCCTTGAGTTCAGTAATAAAAAGGGGCCTGTTCCAGATCTGCACTGGAAGGCATCCAAGTCAGTGCGCTTTCTCCTTCCTTCTGATAGGGGGCTTAAGACTTAGAAAATTTTAGCTAAAAATAAGTAGCCATAAATCTAGCAAATAATGTGTACGTTAAGCTCTTTGTTTCAGAAACTACAGATAAGGCCCATCTGGCGTCTGGGAGAAAGCGGCTGACCTTCTGCAGCACTGACCAGGGATGCACACACACAGCCTTGAGACTCCGAACCTCCCCACTGAGAAGCGGGCAACTACCCCTCCCCCTTGGAAACAGCTAATTGCCAAGTGCTGCCTGCAGCTGCAGGCTTCAAAAACTTTCAACGATTCCTGTTTTGTTTTGTTTTTTCTTTTCTTCTTTCCCCCCAACCCCCTTTATAAAAAGTCTGGCCAGGAAAAAGAAGACGAGATGGGCTGTTAGGGTATGAATCCACCATCTCCTCAGATTGTTGGCCATCTGAATAAAGCACCTATAAAAGATTCAATCACTGTCGTTGTTTATTGGATTTGGTAGTGACAGGCAGCCCGAATGCCGGTGTCTTTTCCAGTTACACTTCCTTCCTTCCTTCCTTGCTTCCTGCCTCCTTTTCCTTCCCTGTGTGCATGTTCACAACGGGCCGTTTGTTGTTTCCTCTGTGTTAAGAAGCAATTGTAATATAACCGCATATCCACAGGGCTTGCCTTAGTCTGTCCTTTCCCCCACCCTTCCTCTCTCTCTGACTTGCCTCAGGGTTTCAGGTCACCCAAGCCGGACCCAGTCCCCAAGCTTGCTCTGCTCCTTTCTTTATAAGTAAACCCATTGAAATGTATTCACATTGAGCCATAGTGATCCACGGAGCCAGGAGTTGTGTCTTTCAGACCATTTGTGTTTAAAAGCCATATATGCAATGGAATATTACTCAACCGTAAAAAGAACGAAATCTTACTATTTGTGGCAACAACATGATGGACCAAGACAGTATTATGCTAAGTGAAATAACTCAGACGGAAGAAGACAAATACCACATGGCTTTATTTATATGTGGAGTCTAAAGAACAAAGTAAACGAACAAACAAAACAGAAACAGACTTAAAGATACAGACACCAGACTGACAGTTGCCGCAGGGGAAGGAGGTGGGAGGGCTGCGTGAAAGAGGTGAGGGAGAGGTCTTGTTTCATCTACAGAGAAGGCTGGGTTCTGGGGTTGAGGGCAGGGAGAGCGGGCGCCAAGCACATCCCTGATCTCAAGGGCATTCACTTCGTCCTGTGTCCTCTACTTTTCAGATTTCCCACCTGGAAAAGTGCTGGACCCGGAGTAGGCCCTCAACCTAGTGAAAAGTCAGACGAGACGTATAAGTGAAGGAGCCCTGGTGGGGAGGGTGGGTTCTTGGGAAGCTATACGCAGAAAGCAGCGGATGCTGCAGCCACTCAATTATTGATGGGACACCAGAGACGGCCGGTTATTCGACGCTGGCGAGCACTGCCACCTGCAGAGCAGCTCCAGCCGCCGTTGACTTTCTGAATCTCAACTTTGGCCCGCGTGAGCCCATTTCTTGTAAACAAGTGGAGCTCAACTTCCTGAAGAAAATTAGAACGGTTTGGAAAACCATCTTCAGTGTGTGTGACGTTCCAGGACATATGGAAGGCCCCCCACACTGTGGGGAACCCGTGGCCTCTGTTTCCATGACTCAGACGTGCAGCTTTGTGCGGTTATTGCATGACCCAGAACAAGACGGCCGGCAAGCTCTTCCTGGGTAGCTGTTGTCTGCTTCCCCCCAGAGGGCCTGGGAGAGTGCCCTGCGAACAGTAGACCCCGTTCTCTCACCAGCTAGGCCTCTCCAACCCCTGCAAGCCCCTTCCCAACCCCTCCAGATAGAATCCAGGAGTTCATCACTTACTGCGTGGGCATGCTTAGTATTCTGCTCAGACTACCTGTTCTATAGCCAATGTCATAAGCCCTTCTTCTCTTCCCTCCTCTGAAGCCTCCTAAGGGCAGGAGCCAAGCAGTCACCTTCTCCCAGCCCAGTACCATCACAGTGAAGACAGCTGATGCTATTCAATGAATGAATGCACACATGAATGAGTGAGTGAGTGAATGAATGAGTACAGTTTCCACCGCAGGCACAGGTGGGAATGGGAGCACAGACACATTTCCAGATGGTATTTAAAGGCTGTAGAGAGGGACACCAGGGACGCTGGCAGGACACCAGGGATAGCAACTGATCCTCCTTCCACAGCAGAAATACTTGAGGGGGACACAACCTGTGCTTTGTGATAAAAATCTGTGCTTCCTTATCGACGCGGGCTGCATCCGAATTTCAGTTCTGCATCTCCATGGCTCTGTCTGAATCACCAACTTTGAGAGCATTCATCGTGTGGCCCAGAAGCAGTACACCATGTTCAAAGTCATGTTCGTGGACAAGCACGGCACATTATGTATAAGAACAGCTTCACTCCTTTGGCCTGGGTCGACCTCCAAGCGAGCGCACCCAGTGCGGTCACCCGTTCAAGGAGGATTCTGATAGTGTGTGTGGCTGGGGGCTGACGTGAAGCCAGACCTCTGCTGGGTGGTCCCAACACCTGCCCAGGTAACACCTCGCTGTCGGGTTGTCGGTGTTCACACTGTGTCACTGGGCAGCTCTGGCTGCAGGCCTGGGCTCTGCTGGAACACCCCACGCAGAAGACGAAAGCAGGCGAGGCCCAAGAAAACCTGCAGAGCCTGGGCCTGGAGCTCGAGCTGCCCAGGGACATAGGGAGAGCACCGAGGATCCTAGATGTGTTGGGAGACAAGCCACCTTGCTTGTCGAAGATGGAATCTGAATTCGAGGATATTTTTACTCAGTCTTAAAAGACAAGGTGTCCCCAGGGAGCAGGCAGAGTAGAGGACAGGGAACCATTAGTGACTGGTAGTGTTATAGGTCCTGGAATTGCCAGGCATGACCACTTCTGGATTTAAGGTGGATGATTTAAGGTGGATACAGTTAGCTGGTTGCTTCTCTCTGGGCCTTCGTTTCATCAGATATAGCTCAATGAGTTTGGCTACATAATATTAGAGTTTTCTTTCAACTGTAACAGATTGTGCCACATAGAATTTGGAAAGAAAAGGGGGACATTGTGGAGAAACCAGTAAGATTGGATACAATGAAGGGAAGAAAAGCTACAAAAAGCAGCAAAGGAGAGGCGAGCTTAAATTTCTTGAATAAGCGTGATACATATGACAGAGTCCCTTGTCAGGGGTAACCTTTACTGGGTGACCCACCAGCCCAGTTGGCCTGGAACTACAGGGGTTCTTGGGTCCCAGGACTTTCAGTTTCTTTAGCTTTTATTTATTGATTTGAGAGAGAGAGAAACATCTGTTTGTTGTTCCACTTATTCATGCACTCATTGGTGGCTTCTTGTACGTGCCTTGCCTGGGGATCGAACCCACAACTTTGGAGGACGTCCAGTTTTAACATCAGAAATGTTCTGGGTAACTGGGATGAATTGGTCACCCTGCTTATGACCTCAGGTGCTCCCCAAATAATGTCACATGGAGGAGACGGGACAATGAGAACTAGATAGTTCGATACAGATAAATCTGAACTTGGTGAACAAAGGACATGCTCTTGTAAGAAGCACATTTGACAGAGAGATGACACTGTGTACTCACCAAGGTAAACGCATATCTGAACAAGTCTATAACTAGCAAAGAATATTGAGGTGAAAATCAAAGAAGAAAGAAAGAGATATTATATTATTCATGGAGCCTGCCTCCGAAAGCCCAGCCAGGTATATGTAATACATATGATGGTTTACCAGGGAGAACTTAAACCAGTTCGAAGATTATTAAGCAAACTCAACAGTTCTAGGAGTGAGTGCTTTTTTTGTTGTGTCTTGATTTGAATAAAAATGAGAGTAAGGTCTGAGCGTTCTGTCTGGGGGTCAGGAGGGTCGCTTCTTGGGGGCAACCGGAGGGCAGGCTTGGAGGCCGGGCATCAGCCCCTGTCCTCACCACACCAGCCTGCCCCTCCCACTTGTGTCGTGTAGGCTGGTTTGAGTCCCCATGGAGGGAAGGGTTAGAAGTCAAAACCGGAGAAGCTGGTCTGCGACGCTCTCAGCAATGGCAGGGGTGAGACACTCGTGGAGAGCTCTATGCAAAGTGGCATCTAGAATATATTTATGTGCCCTGGCTGGTGTGGCTCAGTGAATTAGAGCACCAGTCTATGAACCAACAAGTCACCAAGTTCGATTCCCAGTCAGGGCACATGTCTGGGTTGTAGGCCAGGTCCCCAGGAGGGGGTGCACAAGAGGCAACCACACATGGATGTTTCTCTCCCTCTTTCTTCCTCACTTCCCCTCTGTCTAAAAATAAACAAAATCTTTTTTAAAAAAGAATATATTTATGTATATTATTTTTCTGGCTTGCTTTCTTTGATCGTGAAAGATGATATTCATTTCATTCATGTTCTTGTCTGTGATTTGTTTATACTATTGTTGCCTTGGTATTCCACCATATAAGTATACTGCAATGCATTTATCCAATTTATTGCTAAAGTACATTGGAGTTATTTCTTGTTTTTTGCTGTTAGAACCAATGCTGAGTATACATGGGCAGCAGGGTACATGTATAGATCCAAAGTTTCTCTAGGAGAAAAATTGCTAAAGGGCAAATGTCTCTTCAACTTCACTAGATAAAAACTAATTGTTTCCACAGTGGTAGCAACAATGTGCTTTCCCCAGCTGCGTGTGAACACATTGCTCACAAACACGGAATACCATCAGTTTCTTTCATTTTTGCCAGTCTGAAAGGTGTGCGATGGTGTCTGTGATTTTAATTTGCGTTTAACTGATTACTAAAGAGGCTGCATATTTTTTCATGTCTATTGGCCACTGGGATCTTCAGTTTTATTAAATATTGTTTCCAGTCTTTCACCCATTGTTCCAGTTCAGTGGTAGTTTTCCTACTGATTTATAGAAATCTTATATGTTCTGATAATAGTCCTTTGTCAGTTATATATGTATGGCAAACATCCTGTAACACCGTGGGGGCCTCGCTCAGATGCTCATTAGGATATTTTTATATGAGAAGATGTTCTTAATTTTACTGTGATCAAATGTAGCAGTCTTTCCCTTCAGTGCCTTTTGTATCTCCTCTAAGAGAGCTTCCCTAATGTGCGATCGGGAAGATGTCTTTCCCCAGCTTCTAACAACCAGGACACACTATCTTAATTATTGTACGGTAAGTCTTAAAATCACATAGTGTTAGTCCTCCAACTTCATTCTTCTTTTTCAAAGTTTTTGGTCCATTCCAGGTCCTTCCCCATGAATATTAAAACCCATGTGTCGGTTCCGACCAGTTTGTCCAGAAACCTGATGGAATTTAGATTGGGATTTCATTGAACATGGACATGGATTTGGGAAGGATCGACACTGCGGCAGTAACATTGAGTCTTCTAACTTATAAACCAGTATATCTCTCCACTTACTTAGAATGACTTTAATTTCAGCAGCGTTTTGTCATTTTCAGTGTTTTGTAAACTTCCCTAAATCTTTCAAAAAAAATTTTTTTGTTGCTTTGCTGTGAGTCTTTAACGAGGAATGAATGTTGGATTCTGTCAAATGCTTTTTTTTGTTTCTTGATATGAGTATATATTTCTTATTTAGTCTGTTAATGAGGTAAGGTAACTGATTTTCAAATGTTCAAACAACTTGGCATTCCTGGGATAAACCCAACTTGGTCATGAGGTTTTATCCTTTTTATGTATTATTGGGTTTTCCTTGCTACAGTTTTGTTGAGTATTCTTTGTGTGCCCGTTCGTGAGGGGTGTTGGCTGTAGTTTCCTGTAAGATCCTTGTCTGGCGTCAGTGTCGGGATATCGCCAGCTTCATAAAGTGAGCTGGGAAGCGTTCCCTCCCTTCACTCTTCTGAGTGACTTTGTGTAGAATGGATATTACTTCTTCCTTAAAAGTTGGGTGGAATTCACTAGTAACGCCACATGGACCTGGAGGGGTTTGGGGGCAACAGGAGTAGATTCAATTTCTTTAATAAACACGGAGCTATTGGGGTACTCTAGTCCTTCTTAAAGGAAATTTGAGAATTTTCATCTTTCAAGGAATTTACTTCACCTAAATCATCGTATTTTTAACAAAATATTGCCCACGGTACTCTTTAATTATCTTTTCATATCTGTAGAAGGTGTGGTGATGTTGCATCTCTCATTCCTGATTTGGGTGATCTGCGTCTTTTCCCTTTTTCAGCTGATCGGTCTGGCTGAGATTAGCCAATTGTACTGATCTACTTAAGAAATCATTTTGGATACACTGCATTTTCTCTATCGTTTTTCTGGTTTCTGTTTCACTTAACTCTGCTCTGACCTTTATGATTTCCTTTCTTCTCCTTACCTCCTTTAATTTTTTTTCTTTTTTCTAGGTTTCTGTGATGGAACTGAGGTTATTAGTTTGAGACCTTTATTCTTTCAATACAGGTACCTGTGTTTTAAAACTTCCCCCTACATACTGCTTGAACAGGATCCTGAAAGTTTTTCTACGTTGTGTTTTCATTTTCATTCAGCACAACTTTTTTAAAAAAAGGCTTAATGTTCAATCAAATTGGCCGACATTATTTTAAATTTGAGATTCTTCCTCAGATCCATTCATCCAAATGTTAAGAGTATAGCACACTAACTAGGCTTCTTCTGTAAGTTGTACTGGACGTCACTGTACAGTGATTTGGGGCGTTCAGGGTGAAAACTCCAGTGGTTAGTCCCCCGGAACAGAACAGGCGTTGTCGCGCTCCCTGGTGTGCCGCTGCTGGGACACTGCAGACCTCGCACCCTCTGCCCTCGACGGGCAATGTCCAAGTAGCTTTCATTTGCCCCACAATGAAGCCAATGAAACCCAAAGGTTAATGTAATAATTCCCGTGAGATAAATTCATCTGGGAGCCAAGTTAACTACAAATGCACAGCGTGCTACATTCAGTGCTTGAAATTAGATTGGGGAAGGAAGGCAGAGTGAGACAATTCGTTTAGCATTTTCTTTCCAGATAAAAGCCAGTAAGAGGCTTTCTCATGCTACAGTGATTTCAGGCAATTTGTCTAAAAGATAATAATATTACTTAAGGTAATCCTGAAGAGATAGGAGACTGCTTTTCACTCCAGCTTTTACTGTTTCCACAAGCACTGAGTCATTATATCATTATTTAACTTTTCTAATTTTAATAGAACATCAATTTTTTTTGCTGGCTTACTTGCTTTAAATGTTCATATTCCACTTCTTTATTTCAAGAATAGAAAAAAAGATAATAGTGGAATGAGGTTTTGCCACTGCTGATTTGAGGGAAAATTAAGAATGTGATAGGCTAGCCCTGGCTGGTGTGGCTCAGTGGATCAAGCCAGGGCCTATGAACCAAAGGATCTCCAGTTCAATTCCCAGTCAGGGCACAGGCCTGGGTTTCTGGCTAGGTCCCCAGTAGGGGGCGCATGAGAGGCAACCACACATTGATGTTTCTCTCCTTGTCTTTCTCCCTCCCTTCCCTGCTCCAAAGACAAATAAATAAAATCTTTAAAAAAAGAGAGAGAGAGAGAGAGAGAGAATCTGTTAAAAGAATCTATGGCACAAACACAGAACAAGAGAGACCTACTGTATTTTTGGACCACAAGACACACCTACATTTTAGAGGAGGAAAATAAGAAAAAAAAAATTTTTTGAAGCAAAAAATGTGGTAAAATATTTAATAACATAAATAACATAATATTTCACCAATGTAAATGTAAGCAGAACTCAACTGCAGCATTCACAACCATTATTCTTCCCAAATTTTGTGGGGCAGGTGCATGTTATAGTCCAAAACTACGGTAATTCTTGGAGACACTCATAATAAAAAGAAATAAGGTTTTGCTGCCAGCAATTCAGTGCGAAGCAACAGTAGGAAAAACAGAATGACCAATTAAGAAAGCCAATAACCTCATTGCATTTGGCCCAGGTCAGATCCTTTCCACAAAAATCCATATTTTCTTGCTGTGTGTGCCAAGACCATGAAAAACTGACGTGCGAGAATGAGAAGATTAGACATCCTGTCAGACGGAGGTTCTCACCGGAATCAGAAATGACATGCTTGCAGGGTGAAGGGGACAAGATGCGACACCGTCCAGACTATCAGGTGAAACTCAACGACAGCAGCCACGGAGAGTCATGCGGGACACAAAATGCAGACATTGTGGTAATGGAGATGGTCCCACGAACTGATAAGCTGCTTTCCAAATCTTTGGGCTCCTCGAGAATGGAATTGTTTCTTCCTGCATTGGGTGGCCAACTGTTAAAATGCTGTGAAGGATTCCTCATGAATGCGGAATGGTAGTGGAACTTTGTGGCGGTCACTGAAAACTTTTTGTCTTTGGGATCCCTTTACACTCCCATAACTTATTAAAGACCCCAGTGGGCTTTAGTTTAATGTGGGCTGTGTTCATCAATAATGACCATATTAGAAATTAAAACTGAGAAATTAAAAAATGTATTCATGTATGAATTCACTTAAAAATAACAATAATAAACCCATGGCATATTATACAAACACCATATGTTTATGACTGTATTTTCCAAAACAAAACTTTAATGAGAAGACTGGCATGAGTTCACATTTTTACAAAACTTTGAAATGTGTGGTTTAACAGAAGCCAGCTGAATTCTTGTGTCTTTTTCTGTATTCATGCTGTTGTAATGCCACATGTCGTATAGTTTCTGGAAACCCCACTGCAGGCTTGTGAGAGGAGAATAAAAAAGGAAAATGCCGTCTTAGTATTACTGTGAAGGTATTTTTTGCTTCATAAACCCCTAAAGACATGTTACACATTCCAGTCACATTTTAACCCTTTTTGGACTAACCATATCTATTAACACTAATTTGTCGAACTAATAACACTACACGAATAAGCCAGGCTCTTCCCTGTCGTAGTAGAACTCAGAGGTTTCTACTTTGATATGAAGTATCCACATGTGAACCCAGCAAAATCTAAAAAGTTTTTTTCCTGCTGTAATCAGAATGAATCAACCTTCAACTAGTAGAGGTTCAATATTCCTGACAACACCATGTCATTGGCTACTATAAATTTAAATGATCTTGCAAAATTTTTAGAATAGGATCATGTCGAAGTTATAAATCTATGAAAACATTTAAATCTGAGGTTGTCCAAAAAGTCATTTTTTGGACTCATAAATCTAAAAGTAAAGTGAGTATTCAACCCCAACGTAATTTTCACTGTTTTCTCAGTTCCGCCTGGGCTTCATTATAATTATGCTGCAGATGTTGTGGAATGAATACAAAGTTAAATTAAATTACAAGAAAACGAAGAGCACCCCAACTTGAATGGGATTCTTTAATTTTTTATTGAATTTATTGGGGGGATACTGGTTAATAAAAGTATATAGGTTTCAGGTATATGATCCTATAATACGTCATATATATTGTGTTGTGGGTTCACCACCCCAAGTCATGTCTCCTTCCATCACCATTTATCCCCTTTCCTGTCTTCTACCTCCCCCCACACCCCTTCCCTCTGGCAATCACTGTACTGTTGTCTGTGTCCAGGAGTCTTTTCTTTCCTTTGCTTAATCCCTTCACCCTTCTCACCCAGCCTCCCCTCTGACAGCTGTCAGTCTGTTCTCTGTATCCATGAGTCTGTCTCCACTTTGTTCATTTATTTTGTTCATTAGATTCCACATATAACTGAAATCGTATGGAACTTGTCTTTTTCTGACTGCCTTATTTTCTCTGAGCATAATACTCTGCAGGTCCATCCATGCTGTCTCGAAAGATGATATTTCCTTTTTCACACCTGAGTAGTATTCCGTTGTGTAAATGTACCACAGGTTTTTATCCACTCATCTACTGATGGGTGCGTGGGCTTCTTCCAGGTCTTGGCTATGGTAAATAATGCTGCAATGAGCATGGAGTGCATATATTCTTTTGAATTAGTGTTTCAGTTTTGCTGGGTCATAAGGCAGTTCCATTTTTAATTTTTTGGATGACTTCATAGTGGTTTCCACAGTGGCTGCACCAGTCTGCACTTCTACCAACAGTGCAAAAGGGTTCCCCTTTCTCCACATCCTCACCAGCACTTGTTTGTTGATTCATTGATGATAGCCATTCTGACAGCCACGAGCTGATATCTCGCTGTGGTTTTAACTTACAAAAATTGGCTCTATCTTATTTGTTTGGGACTCTCTGTGCTTCCTGGACTTGTGTGTCTTTCTCCTTCACCAGATTAGGGAAGTTTTAAGTCATTATTTCTTCATATAGGTTTCCAATCCTTTGCTCTCTCCTCTTGTTGGTACCCTATGACGCACATATGGTTACACTTCATCTTGTCCCAAAGGTCCCTTAAGCTATCCTCATTCTTTATAACCCTTTTTTATGCTCTTATTAGATGTTTTTTTTAACGGACCTTTGAAATTGCTGATCCAATCCTCTGCTTCATCCAAACTATTATTTATTCCTTCTAGTGTATTCCTGATGTCAGATTTCTTCATTTCTGACTGATTTTTTAAATGTTTTCTCAGTCCTTTTGCATGCTGTTGTAGTTCCCACTAAGTTCCTTGAACATCCTTAGAACCACTACTTTGAACTCTATATCTGATAAGTTACTTGCCTGCATTTTATGTAGCTCTTTTTCTGGAGATTTCCCCTGTTCTTTCATTTGGAGGCTGTTTCTTCATCTCCTCATTTTGGCTTTCTCTTTGTGGTTCTTTATATGTGTTAAGTCGATCTGCTATGACTTCCAGCCTTTGTGGGTTGGCCTTACGTTGTAGGTGTCCTGTGGGAACCAGTGGTGCGGTTGCGGTCACTTTAATCTTCTGAGCTAGGTGCTCTAGGGATGTCCCTTGTATACATTTTGTGGGCCTTCTTGTTGTAATTGAGTCTCAACTGCTATTGGCCCATTTGTGCAAGGGATTGACCCTCAGGCTACCTGACCATGAGGTTCAACCCCGACCGCAGTGTGGGAGCTGCTGTGCTGGTACTTACCAACTGAACAGAATTTGCCTCAGCAGGGCGTGGTGCCTGCTGAGCTCTCCCTTCAGATGTGCTGTTTGTGAAGCTTATTGGATCCTTCTCTGATGTTGTTTGAAACCAGGAACTGGGGTGTTGATTCTGGGTCTCTTGGGATAGACTCTGGTGCAAACCAGTGTCAGATGCTCCGTGTGCCTGTCCCTCGGTGTGGGGGGGCTCCGCCTGCAGGACGCCCCCGGCCACCGCGGATGAGAATAAGTCTACCAAGACATGATCTGCTTAGGGAGGAAAGGTGGCAGATCTCTCAAAGGAGAAGGGCCAAGAGTCTTTTCCTCAATGGGCTTTTATTGGGTTCATTTGCACAGGAATATAGGTAAGGCACATTAATCATTGTCAGGCAGTAGGATCAAACAATAGATAATTTACAAAGAACTCTGAGGGCTTATTCTGAGTCAGGGTCTATTAGCTAAAGGGCTACAAAACTTTGGGAAACAAACTCATTTTCTGCTCCAACCCTTATCATTTAATTGAGAGCATTCTTAGTAAAGCAGGTTTCACAGGATTTTATGCATTCTTTCTTAGGCCTGATCACCTGGGGAACCTGCCCTTTCTAGCACAGGGCTGCACCGCCTTCTATCATTGTTTCAGGCTTAAGTCAGGCAGGGGAAGTAAGGCAGTCAAGAGATTAGGAGACTTCTCGCAGACAGGATGAAGATTCAGGCTTTGTCAAAGCTGAGGGGCAAGGGTCCATCACCCCCTTTTGCTGTAGCCTCCCAAGTCCTTCCTTGGGGGCCTCCCATGTGATCATGCCTATCTTAGGTCATCCCTCCCTGGAGGAATCTTACCTGTCATTGGCTAACTGACCAAGCATTGGGGGTCAGTTATGGATGAAGTAAAAGGAGCAGAAGCAGCACTCCCGCCAGGGAGATAAGCTTTGTCTCCTTAGTGGCTTATCGTCCAAAGGTTGCCCAGTCAGCCTTAGCCTTGGGGGGGCTTACAGCTTCTGAAACCAGGCAGGATGGTTCCCAACAGCTCAGCAATCTGTTCCCAACAGCTTGGCAATCTGTTTGAAGCTACAAGCAATCCACAGTTTATGGCTGCCTCTACAGGGCTTGGGTGTGTGTTGGAAGGACCAAGCTATGCATCAAGGCCAGTTTTTACTAGCAATAGGCCTGGGGGCAGGTCCAAAAACATCCCAAGTCTCCTAGAGACCTGCTGGCTGCTTGTAACACTAAGTCAGTGAAAGAGCCCTGGCAGAGTTGGGAGGATGGGGCCAGTGAATCTTCCATGAGGGGGAGGTGCTGCTCAGCCTTCAGGGAAGGTGATGGGTGTGGTCCCTGCCCTAGAGCCACACGATTCAGTCTGTTCTGGATTTTGTCCTGACCTCAGCAGGGCAGAGCAACTAGGAGTTAGGCCTGCAGCGCCTCTGGAGCCCCGAGGTTTGGTCTGCTAGAAGCTGGGGATGTGGTTCTATTGGATTTTCCACTGTGTGTGTGTGGGGGGGGGTCCCAGTCAGGTTCACAGGAAAGTGGGGGGAATGGCCCCAGTCCCAAAGCCAGACAACTCAGTCACTGACACCCCCTGACCCTGCCCACACCTCTACACCCTGGCCCAGTCAGCTGACTCCATAGCACGGCCTGAGCTCTGTAGGTTGGGATGAGAGGGAGTTTAGAGGGTGAGGCAATTACTTTCCCCCAGGCTGATACCCTGTGGAGGGGACTGCTCCATCCAAGAAAGATGATGTCTGTAATTCAGAAGAATAACTCAGCACAGGGAATCTGGCAGCTGTCTCACCAGCTCCCTCTCCAGAGCCACAAACCCAAGACTCTCCTCAGGCAACTGTAACCTGCTCCACCCTCCTTCCACAGGAACCCAGATTGAGTGGCTGCAAAAGAGATTTTGTGCATTGGCCATTTAAGATGGTGTCTGTGTCTCTAGCAGACTACTGTCTCTCCCTGGTGGACCCCACTGCTTTTCACAGCTGGCTGTTATGTGAGCACGTCTTCCTGGCTCTGGTACTCTGGGCTAAGGAGCCTGGCTTGGGTTTTAGACCCCATGCTTCTCAGGGAAAATCCCCACATCTAAGACCTCCCTCCAGGACCTTAACTGTAGACAGTGGGAGAAGAGCCAGTCCTTTTCATGACTCTGCCCTTCCTACCAGTCTCAGTGTGGCTTCTTCTGCAATTCCTTGGTTATAAGACTCCTCTTCAGGTAGTCTTCAGTTGGTCATTCAGGATGGATGTTCTTTAGTTTAGTTGTGATTCCAGTTTTCTCCTGGGAGGAGGTGAGTGTAGTTTCCACCTACGCCACCATCTTGAATCTGAACTAAACTTTTTGAACCAAATTTAAGCTTACATGTTTTCGGAACACTAAATGTGTTTAGACCATACTTATGAGAATGTATTTGCTCACGCATAACCAAATTTATATTTTTGTAAGTTTGCAAAAACATGTACATATACAATATGTGTTTAAACTTCTGGCAGTTTAAGATCAAAATGTTGTGATACTTTATAAACAATAAAAGTTTATTGGCCTTTAAAACTATTAAATTTAACAATCTAAATATTTGTTTTTGTGGTACCATATTACAAAAGCCCAATTATCCCCCAAAATCTATTTTTCTATTTCCTTAGTACTGCTATAACATTTAGATTATTCTAAAAATAAGCTAAGTTTATGGCATAGTGCACAATTTATTTTTAGTAATTGGGTAATAATTACAATTTTTGTTCAGTAAAAGATTAAGTTGTCTAATCATTTTCCAAAGGACCGCACTTCTTAAACTCATTTTTCTTTTCCTTATTTGTTACTAACAATTTCTAGGTTTGGAAGTTTCTATATATCTCTCCCCACCTTTTTAAAAATACAGTCATCTGATTTTTCCTACTATTACTATCTGATTCCTTGATAAGGCTGGACTGCAATTCATTCAATTACTTTAAAATTTTTCCCACATGAAATCTACCAACTCAAGCCTTTGGATTTCTAGTATTTTAAGAGAAAGATTTCTTTGAATGTTAGTTACCCAAAATAACACCAAAACAACCTGCTGACAAGATGATGCTGGCCTTAATGAGGGAGAGTGTTAGTTTTATGAAGTCTCAGGAGCATCTCAAAGGGGAGTGGCCGAAGTTGAAGGTTTTATTGAGATTTTTGAAGTCTGGTTTAAATTAAGTGTTTTGAAGGAGAAGGAAGAAGAATGTGGAGCTCAGTTAGAATTGGAGAAGACTCATAACATAACAGGTTGGGATTGTTAGATCCAACGGTGTAAAGATTTTGAAAATAGGGTTCAAAGATTCTTGGGCTGTGAACCATCATTTGATGTTTTGTGTTGAAGAGTTAGTGGGTCTTGGAGGATATGCTTGAAGTGAACAATAAAGTTTTTTGCCATTTTAATCTTCCTGAAGGAGTATACAAGTGAAGAAAGTAAACTAATATTAATTTAGACAGCAAGATGTGTGATATACATAGTTTCAGTCCTCAGTCTGATCTCATTAACAGGAAAGAGACCGCCACACAATTTTTGTGGAAAAAGGATGCCTATTCTGTAAATATTTTTATAAATGTTGTATTTTGAATACATTATATATAAATAATATAATTAAATGTATTTATAAATATTTACTGAATTAACGAACAAATGAATGAAAACTTTAGGCAGGGAGAAGCTGACCAAGCAGACTTAGTCTGTCCCCCAGGTTCCTCCTTGCTCTTTGAGTTCTAGTGTTCAATGTCTTTGTCATCACCATGCCCAGATTTCTCTGAGTATAGGTTAAAATTCCAGCCCAAGTTGGAACAAAAATACGCTTTCTTATAAATTCCTTTGGCATAACCGAGTTAGCCAAGAATTTTAGAAATTATTGCTAGCTACCAAGAAAGCATTGAGAGAAATAAACAGTGAAATGACCCCAGCGTTTAAACAAAAGAATGGGGTCAACAGTAACCAGTGTTGTGTCCACTCACACCAGCTGCTGCTGAGTAAACAGAGCCATTTTTCACTTAGGGAAAATTCCTTGGTTTTTTCTTCAAGGCAGCATGGCTGAGTTGGTGTTTAGCAGTATACACCCCCTGGTTTTCTGAGGTTATTCCCACAGTAGTTCACATTGATGAGATGAAATTAAAGCTCCTTTGCTTGGCACTCCAGACTCAAGTTTCTTCTTGCATGCGATAAATAGAAAAAAATCGATGACTGAGGCCTAGAATACTTAAGTAACTCACTTTTGTCTTAAATGGGAATCGAAGCTTAGAGAGTGTTGCTTTGGAAACAGGGAGACCTGGTTAGAATCTCATTTTAGTTACACAATAGCTTTGTGGCCTCGCCCAAACTCTCTGACCTTCATATCTTCATGAGTAAAGCACAGGTAATGAGAAACCTATTTCACGACAGGTTTCTGAGAGCTACGTGAGAGCACAGGTATCACACATCGACCCTATCACCATTATATTAAACCACAGGAAATTGATATTTTTGTATTTTAAAAAGCTGAATATTTATACATTTCTATTGTTCAGTCTTAGGTTAGCTAGTAAGATGCAAGGCTGGAATCCAGACTCGAGTCTTCTGGGTCCCAGCCCCTTGCCCTTCCACACCATGCTACCTTTTCTTTGCAACGAAACTTATTTTTAGTTGGATTGGTGCTGCCAACTGAATTGTGAAACAGATTAATATAAGACATGTGTAAAGACAACAAATTGTGAGAGTTGGAGAGAAAAAGAAGTTACGGAGTTGGTGCAAACTTCTAGACTTTACAAATATAATGGTTGTCCAGCTGTTCTGCCTTTCACAGGAACAGGGAGGTATACATGTGGAAGATTTCAGTTATCCTTCTTAATGTCAATGTCATTGGTTAGATGTGATACTGTGATGGTTAATTTTCCATGTTAACTGGACTGGGCCATGGGGTTATTCAGATATTTGCTCCAACATTATTTGGGGTATGCTTGGGAGGGTGTTTCTGGGTGAGATTCCATTTGAATCAGTAGACTGAGTAAAGCAGATTGCCCTCCCCAGTGTGGGTGGGCCTCATCTAATCAGTTGAAGATCTGAATAGAGCAAAAAGGCAGAGTAAGAGGAATTTCACTTACTTTGCTGCTGGAGCTGAGATATCAGTGTTCTGCCCTCTAACTGGAACTTATACCACTGGGTTTCCTGGACATTCAGCTTGCTGACTGCAGATCTTGGAATTTCTATGAAGTCTTTATAAATCATATGAGCCAGTTCCTTATAATAAATTCTCTCTGCTCTTTCTATATTAAAATAAATAAATTCTCTCTCTCTCTCTCAATATATGTGTGTGAACACACACATATACATACACACAATTGGTTCTTTATTACAAAGGTTATAGTTTTTTTAAAATAGTGCAGACTGGGGCTGCCACTCATACATGTATCTAAAGGATTTTTTTAAGATACTGGCCATCACTCTGTAGGTTTCAATTTTCAAGGTCTGGATGTATGAATCCCTTGACCCTTCACTAGGCAGCCGGCTTTGTTCTGTCTGCGAAGGCATGACTCCAACAGAAAGGCTTCCTGTGGGTGAAAAGGAATGTGTCTCTGATTTCAGTGGGGCAGCACACTGGACGGAGCTTGAGATTGGGTGTTGGAAGATTTGCATTTGAATCCCAGTCCTGCTATGCTCTGGCTGTGAGCAGTAACTTCTTTGAGCTTCAGCCTCCTCATCTGCAAAGGGAGCGTAATCAGGACTAACTCAGGGGTCCCGGAAAGACTTAGGGAGACAACGTCTGTGAGCTGCTTGTTGTAACTCTATAGCGTTTCAAGAATATCAGTTGTTGGAATGTATTATCATAAGTTGAAAGGAGTATGACTTTTGGACCCGTATATTTAGGTTAATAAATCTTTCTAAGCCTAACGAACTTCCCGTGCAAAAGATAAAAAGGACAGAGAGACAAAGACACCACAACTGGCTTTTGCACGTTCTTGTGAGGATTAAAAGGCATAATACATGAAAAGTCTCTAGCAAAAATCCTGGCCACGCATGTGCTTCCTTCTTCCTATGAAAGTATAACTTTGTATTAAATTAATAAACCATTAGTCACTTTAATGTTATTCTAAGTGTATATTTAAATGAATAACGGAATCAGAGCACTGCCCACACCCACATTCCAGCGAGTGATGTCCATGCCCCTCTTCCGGTGCCAGACACCACTACAGCTTCTTCCGGCTCACGCGCCTGCTCTCCCCGTGTCCTTCTTGGCCCATCAAGCTCCTGTAACTGTGAAACACAAGGCCCCTGAGCTTGTACCACAGGAAAAAAAATTGTTGAGATGTGTGGTTGAAAGATAAGTATTCTCTTTGCTAGCTGGTACTCAAGACCATCACATAGTTACGACCTTTCTGAAGATTCCATGGCGGGTGGAAACAGTTTTCTACTCTGGATGCTTAGATGAGCCAGAAGAAGAATTCTAAGCTCATCACTCTTACACAACTCCCCTGCCCTGACCCCTCCCTATGTACAGAGCTTATAACCCCTCTTACTGAAGGTGTAGATCAGTTCTTAGCATACTCCTCAACCTGGTTTCAGGCTTTTGGGAGATAATTTTCTCCTTGACAATGAGATAAGGGGGAAATGAAGGGGCTTTCTATCGCCATTCTATCCTGGCTTCATCGTTTTTAGTCCTATGTGGTCTCAGGCAAGTCACTTAGCCCCTCTGGGCCTTAATGACATCACCTGCAAGAGGGCAATAATGCCTTCCTCCTACAGGGTGGATTAATGAAATCTGGATATAAATGGGCTGCACAAAGGAACTGATTCCACATGCTCACCCTTTATTTTAGAACATCGTTGCCTGGACACCCACTTTCAGGTTAGAGGGAATGATGCATACTCATAACTGGACAGTGACCTTTATGTGGCACTTCTTTGATGGACCCCTGATCCAAGCTGGCCCTTTGTGACCACTCTTCACATTGCACTGGGAATGCCAGCGTGAGGCCTCTGGAGTCAGACTACTTCCCTCCCTGTCACCTCACCGTGTAAAACACTTAGCATGTTGCCTTTCACACGAGTCATCTTAGTGGGACTTCTTTGTTATGTTTCTCTAGATTCTACATTGCCCTCGTAAAGTAGGATGTTCTGTTCTCAGGGGACACTTCAGCAAGGGGTCCAACTTTTGGCATCTCTGGGCCATGCTGGAGGAAGAAGAGGAGTCTTGGGCCACACATTAAATGCATTGCAACATGGGATCACAAAAAATCTCATAATGTTTTAAGTAAATTTATGATTTTGTGTTGGGCCGCATTCACAGACATCCTTGGGCTGCATTTGGCCCAAGGGCCGAGGGCTGGACACCCCTGCTTAGTTCAGAGGATAACATTCATTCTTTCACCCAGCCCCTCAGCCCCTCACTTAATCTTTCCTAAGGGTAGTAGAGTGACTTATTTGATGACTTCAGACTCTTCTTGAGTTTGAACTGTGCACTCTCAGAACACCTCTTCTGCACCCCCTCTCCTTCTGTGTCTCAGGCAGAGATTCCTTCTTTGGGATTCTCCATTAGATCAACGACCAGCCTCTGAGAGGAAGACACCATGGTCCAGGTTTGTACGACACTGGTCCCGAGGGGCATATTACAGAGCCCATCTGCAAAGTTTAAACCCTGTTCTCTAATTCAGCCTTGTCAGAAACGAAGCTGATATTCTGACGTCCATACACCTGATTCTTCTGTCTGTTGCTCAATACATTCTCAACTAAGGAAAAGAAAAGCCGTTACCCCCAAACTCCAATAGAACATGATTCATTCATGTTGATTATTACTTTTTAAAAAAATCCTCCCCTGAGCCCTGACTGGTGTGGCTCAGTGGATTGAATGCTGGCCTGTGAACCCAAAGTCATCAGTTTGATTCCCGGTCAGGGCACATGCCCAGGTTGTGGGCCAGGTCCCCAGTTGGGAGCGTGTGAGAGGCAACCAACTGATATATTGCTCACACATCGATGTTTCTTTCTCCCTTCCTTTTCTTCTTTCTAAAAATAGATCAATGAAATCTTAAAAACAACAACAACAACAACAAAACTTAGCATTTAGGACATATTTTTTAAAACCTCACCTGAGGATATATTCACTGATTTTTGAGAGAGAGGGGAAGAGAAAGAGAGAAACATTGATATGAGACAAAAGTCCATTGGTCGCCTCCCATACAAGCCCTAACGGGGAATTGAACCTGCAACCTTTCAGTGAACTCCAACCAACTGAGCCATCCGGCCAGGGCTGCTGATTATTAATTTGACTTTTAGTTGCCTAGAGATTTTCATGATAGGCACACACATTGTGATATTTTTTTCTGAACATCAGATAAGTATTTGTTTGTTGAGCAAGCTCTGATATTCTTAAAATAGAAGCTTCGCTCCAAGGGTAACTCTCTTTAATATTCTTTATAATGGACGCTGAAGAGAGTTTTTGCAAATACCAGCTTTTGTTTCTGCCTCTTTAAGATCAATGTCCATCTATAATCTTGGCATTGGTCATGCTACAAGGGTGATGTCTCTTCAATGCCAGAGAGAAGTCAGGGTCAACTTGGCACATGGCCTTGAAGCAGCTTTATGCAGACGACTGCTTCCTGCTCATTGGGCAAGAGCAGCCCATAAACCTTTCCAAGATAATGGCCCTCAAGGACACAGACTCCATCTTGACCTCTGAGAAAGGTTGCATCACAGAGTACCTGACAGTGAACCCCAGAGACAGATTCCTGCCTTGGGCTCATCTTACTTGCTCAACTTGCTGTGACCTGTGGTACTTTTTAACCCTTCCATGCCTCGATTTCTTCTTCTACAAATTGGAAGAGTAGTAACAACTATCTTCTGAGTTTTCTGTGGGGGTTGTATAAATTAACACTTTCTGAGTGTTTGGAATAACGCCTGGTACAGAGTAAGAGCCCTGGTTCTGAAGCCGGGCTGCCTAAGTCAACCTGCCACCTGCAGCCTCTGCAGGTCTCGGTTTCCTTATCTGTAAAACTGACACACAGAGAGGCACCGCTCTGGGTAATTATGACACACAATTGAGATGATCTGGGTAGGCTTTGTGGCAAGTGGTAACATAAACAAGATGAAAGCTTGTTTTTTTTTTCTTTTCACAAAAAAGAAGATCAGAGGAAGGCAGTCTAGGCCTGATATGGCAGCTGCACCATTTAAGGAATCCAGACTCCTCCTGTCCTACTGTTTTATCCATGCTGTCTCATGATTCCAACTAGCTGCTTGAGCTCCAGCCATCATGACCACATTCCAGGTGGTAGACAAGAAGAAGGGACAAAGAAAGGATGGTATAACTCTTTATGACATGGAATTAGAACTTTTTCTCTATAATTTTCCTTTCTATCTAACTTGCTAGGGATTTTTCTGTATTAATAATCATAAATAAATATATTATTTAAGAAAACACTTCCACCCTGAGCAATATTAAAGATTCACTGACAGACTTACTTATCCAACTTGAAAGGTCACCTAAGCATTTGCCATATGTGTGTGTGTATAAACACACACACACACTGCACACACACATATAACAAGTTACGTGTGTATATCGGCACCTTGCAGTCTACAGGTTTATAGTGTATATTTGTTATCATTTACATTTTATGGAGACTACCCTCTGATACTCTTAAATTTTGGGGGTGTAGAAACCCAAATAGGGATCTGAAAGAAAGCTTTGAAAACCTCCCTGGAAGAATGCACATGAAACCCTGTACTTTGAATTGTGCACTGAAGATGTATTTCCTGAACAGAAATAATGTTTAAAAGCTGTACACCTGGCTGGGTGGCTCAATTGGGTGGAGAGTCATCCCATGCACCAAAAAAAAAAAAAAAAAAAAAAGTTCTGGGTGCAATTTCTGGTCAAGGCACATACCTAGGTTACGGGTTTGATTCCCAGTCACGGTGTGTACAGGAGGCAACCAAGCAATGTTTCTCTTTCACATAGATGTTTCTCTCCCTCCCCACCCTCCTCTCCCTCTAAAATCAATGTTAAAAAAAATATCCTCGACTGAGGATTAAAAAGTGTACAATGTTTTATGGCTCATTCACTGTCATGAATGTTTCAGCTTTGCAAATCGTTTGGACAATGGGCTTTCATTTTCTTGTAACAACAGAACTGCTTGAAGCTTTATCATGTGCTTCCAGCAGGCCTCTGCAAGGTCAGTGAGTTTCTCCATGATGTGGTCCCATTTCCTGACCAATCCTGGTGCCTCAAAGCCCTGATTCTGGTGAAAATGATGACGCCTGCAGCAGCAGACAAGACCTCTTTCAGGATTCTCGCAGAGCTCTTGGCATTTTTAATGAAACGTGGGGCCTTCTCAGAGAACAGAGGAGTCCTTCCCCGTCCCCAGGCACTCCCCACTCCAGTCTCCTGTTCTCTCCCGTTTTTGCTGAAACTGCACTCTCTCTGCTTTAGCCACATAGGTTTCCCTGCTTCTCCCACCCCCCACCCCACTCCCCACCCCTGCACACACACCCGAATCAGCTCCTACCGTCCTCAGGGTCCACCCATGCAGGACTCTTCTCGCATGCCGGATGCATCTCCCCGGTCTGCGTGTGGCTCCCTCTCCCTCTCCACCCTCTCTGTCAATGCCACCCACCCTGCCCCCATCTCTGTCCTGTCATTGCTCTTGTTTTCAGCTCATGGCTTCTCAATATCTGGCCAGGCATTACACTGGCTCGTTTTTAGACATGACCATTCTCTCTCCCTCTCTCTGCCTCTGTAAAGGAAGCTTCCTATGGTCAGAGACTTTGTCCTGTAATCCCCAGTACCTGTTGGAATTAAATATCTGTGGAGTCAATGAATGAACTTATTTCTGATCACACTTATTCCATAGAAGTACCTACCTTTCTCATATTACAGGCACTTCGCCTGTACACGGAGATCTTTTCTTCCAGTAGGTTTTCCCAGCAAGGGCCTGGGTCTGGCCATGGAGGGGGAGGGGGGATGGAACGGGAGCTGGCAGCCAGGAAGTTACCAGGCATCTCATCCAAGTCCGTGCTGGTGGGGAATGACATGCTGCTCTGAGACCGTTAAAAAATGGCAGAACCCACGTTAGCAACTCTGTAGGTTCACTGATCACCCCACCCCGCCACCACTGCTGCCCCCACACCAGGATCCCAGACAAGTACAGTGACCCCTCAATCTCACCAACAACCTGTGTCTAAATCAGAGTGCAGGAGACGTGTCCATGGGCTCCACAAGGCCCATTCTCCCACACGGATGTAGGAAGTGTCCCCTGAGTCCCTTCACTCGGAAAGGAGAAGCCGTGAGCACTGTAGGTTCTCAGCCACAGCGCCACCACCCTCAGTGTGACCCCCCAGCTGGAAGGGGTGTCACTGTCATTTCTAGAAATAAAACATTCATGAAGACCTTCCAGGGGTGTCCAACCCACAGCCCACGGGCCACATGAGGCCCAGGATGGCTATGAATGCGGCCCAACACAAAAATCATAAATTTACTTAAAAGCTTTTTTTTTTGCTCACCAGTTTTTATTTGTGTTTGTGATTTCCACGTGTGGTCCAAGGCAACTCTTCTTCTTCCAGCGTGGCCCAGAGACGCCAAAATAAGAATTTGCCTTCTGGGCAAATTGCGACAAAACCGGTCTCCCAAGTTGCCTCTGTTAGAAGGCTCTCCTCACTCACTGCTTCCTCTTAGTCTTTCTTAGGAGAAAGAATAAGGGGTGGGTGACTGCCTCAGAGGTGGGAATTGGGTAGAAGCGTGCAGACGCCCACGTTCCCTTGCACCCGCTGTGAAGACCGTGGCCACCGCAAAGCAGGGCCATGTGGGTAACAATTGCTCTGTGAGAGTAACTCCGCCCTATGGGTTCTTCTTTGTTTTGGTATTTGCCTCAATGCGGAATTTGAGGGGCGGGGGTACATCTCAGTAATCCAGATAAATCATATTTAATGCAATATTCTAAAAATCTAAATTAATGCAAAAAAATTCACAATGAACAAAATATCAACATTTTAAAGAAAGGCTTCTTACTAACTTTTTGGTCTTGGGCAAATTAATATTACCAAACCTCAGTTTCTTCATTCTGAAACGTAGGACAGGAAACAGTCAGTTGTCTTTGCCAGGAGATTGTAAGGTCACAGAATGTATTTAAAGTGCCCGACGCACAGAGAAGGGCCTGGAAAAGAGTGGATGCTGTTACTCACAAGAGTGTATGGAACAGTTGTGCTAAGAAGTGACAAAAAGTTGATTTTTCTCTCTGTATTTTGTTTTTGGATATTCTCCAATATCAGTGAGGAAGGTTAATATTGACCCTTCTCTGAATGATTTTTGCCACCTGAACCTCATCTCACAAACAAACGTGAATAAATGTCAACACATGGGAGCCAGCTCCCCAGCAGGCAGGCCGGTTCCGTGGCGGGGCTGGGCCTCTTCCTGTGGCTCCTGCAATCTTTCTCTTTTGCCTGCTGCCTCTTTCCTGCCTCTCCACCAGACCACCCTTGGGTGTTTTCCTCCCCACACTGTGATTGCTTGACCAGGGGCATGGAAGGATGGAGAGGCCCGAGGTGGCACGAGAGGAAGTGGGCAGAGTTCGCATTTGATGACACGATAGGAAGGCTTAGTCTGTGATTTCTCCTGAAGCTAGCATCACGTCCCTTGGTGCTGGTTGTCACGCTATCCCTGCTTCCTGAGATTGTCCCTGGACGGGGCTGGGCTCCGCGTGGGTCTGCCTCCAGCTGGCCGGTAGTGTGTGGGTTCTACTTCGTGCAGGAAAGATCTCATGACCCAAGTCCAAGTGATCTTGAGAGTGCATTCATTAAAACTGAGGACGGTGAAACAAAGGAAGGGCTTAAGGTGGAAGAAGCCACCGGGGGCTGCTCTGGCTTTTTAGAAACATCATTGGAAAAAATTCGCACTACACTGTGCAAAGTCACCGAGAAGGAAGAGTCGCAGTGACAGACTGAGCCGAGGCGGGGCTGCTGTTCACTCACTGGAGAGACAGAGAAAATAGAAAAGGAAGACTTGAAGACAGGTTCAGAGGGTAAGCCTGGGACCAGTGGCTGCGGCCAGCCACCCCCCTTGGTTGCCGTCTCCTGGGGAGCCTTTGAGTTTGGGAGCAAGAGAGCAGAGGTACAGGGCGAGGGCGTGCTCTGGGGAGAGCTCATGCTGGGGCCTTCGTCCTGAGGCTTTTTCTCTTTCTGTGGCCCATGAGAACACTAGGGGAGATCTCAGCGCAAGGTCCTAACAGAACATGCATTAGCTTTCCAGGTGTGCCCTTTGAAATGTTGATTCATCAAAAGGTGTGCATAGATTTATTTTTTTTGGTTAGTTTTATTTTCAAAGAACACCCTCAAAGAGTGTGACAGTCTTCCCTGGGGCTGTCTGGAATGAGTAAACCATTTGCTCCCAAGTGTCTTTGGTTGGGGAAGATAAAACCTCTGGACCTTGGGATTCATTAGCTGGCTGTAAATTGCTCAAATTGTTTGGCCGTGTTTAATTATTTTTGACTCAGTTTCCCTCATTCCACTTGTTAAGGAATTTCCCCGCCTTCTGCCTGTCCTGCCTTACAACCTTCGGATGTTTGTTTGTTTTAACAGCTTTAACAGTGACAGGACACGCCATCCTAGTCACCGTACAAAAGTGTGCAATTTGGTGGGTTTTCACATCTTTACAGAGTTACACCAGCTTTCACAGGACCTTGAATGCCAGGGCAAAAAGTTGAAGTTTTATCCTAAGGAGACTGGAGAGTTCATCGTTAACTGCAAAATGTGTTTATTGATGAACGAATCTGAAAAGCAGACTTCCCCATTTCCTTGGACTTCTTCCCAAGTTAATGTGATGAGTTGTTTTTCCTGCTTATACTCATGTCATAGTTACGGTTTTGTTTTCTACTTCCATCTTCGTATGTTTTCATATGGTTTCCTCTGTATCTGTACAGTCTTCATTTTTAATGACTACTTGTTTTCTCTTGCTGTGGTTGGATATTTACTGTTTTACTTTATGTGTATAGAACTTGTTAAAATAATTGTGCGCGCGCGCGCGTGTGTGTGTGTGTCATTGGACTAGGGCCAGGTGACCAAAGTGTCTCAGGTGTACAATTGGAGGAGGTGTCCCTACCAGGGCACGTCATATTGTACCTACATCTATCATTTTCTTCATCCTAATCCCAGCCCTATACCTATTGTGTGTGGGGGTGGGTGTTCACTTTTAAATTATGTCATCAGGATGAGATTACTGGTCTCACGATGGTTTTGCTGGTTCAAAGTCCATTCAGATTCTTATTGCTGTTGCTGTTAAGTACTGGAATGTTTCTTGGAAGGATTCCACTGAAGGTGTTTTTAAAGCATAATTTCGACAGGTGCATAATGACATTTTACAAGGATTACGGAGGCCATGGGGCAGTTAGGAGACCATCACAATAGTATATTCCAATGACAGAAATTCCACAGGTCTGACGTCTCCTTTGGGTAACTGGGTCAGAATACTCCGTTTTTTTAGAGAGTTATGAGTTCTAGAAACCATCCTAAAAACCGCAACAAAGCCCTTTGTCACGAGACCATGTCCCTAACAATGATCCCTCTGTGTATACCAACCTGATCACTTGATGTGTACTATTTTCAAAAAAGGCTAGCCCTTTGGACAGCAGCCTCCGTGTCGCCTCTGTGTCGCCAGGGATCTCATGAATGAAGAGTGGTGGCTTACCGCTGTTTTACCAGCTTCAGGGTTCAATTAAAATTCTATTATTTGGGGACAAATAGCATCAGAATTTGCCTACTAATGAGAGTTTTTGTCAAAATCAAATGGAAAAATATCTGGTTGTGTATAAAATTTTCCTAAAGGGTACTTTTTAGAAATCACTAAGTGGAAAATCACCAGAATGGAGTTTTGGGAGGTCTAGTTCCTGAGTCATTACCAGGCAGGTATAGTTCTCAATGTTGCACGGTTAGGGGAAAGATTTGAGGGTGATGGAGCAGAAAGAGCAGGTTTGGGGTAGGGTAGGGGTATCATGGATTGAGATGGTTGGAAAGAAACCAAAATTATTTTCAAAGCTCTTCCAGAAGCTTTCTTTTTGGCCACTTTGGAAAATAATGTATCTTCTTAAGGTGGAATGGAAAGAAGTCTTACCTGCCAATTAGGGCTGGTCGATTTATTATTTAACACTTCCTAATTTGAGGTATGTGAATCTACAATAATAAAGCTAACTTTTCTTTTGTGGCTTTCTGTCCATTCATTCATCTCGAGTTTTGCTAATTTGCCAGATTGAAACTTGTTGCTTTGAGAGAATCTCACTTTCTCAAGATTGACTCATCTTCTGTGTGTGCTGGACCAAGTTCATCAAGGTTTCCTAATCTGCAGCAATACTGCCTTTTGGAGGAAGGCCTGCAGAACCAAACAGCTCACACCTAGGGTGGGGGTGCGAAGATAGCCCCAAGAGCTACATATAGGCTGGGCAAACCTAAATCTCCATAATGTGTTCTGAGACAAAATTGCGCGCCATTTCTCTTATAGGCACCTTCCTAAGAGCAAAGTGCGCTAAAATGTACCTACAGTCGATCTGATTTGTAGAAATTAAGGACAGGTCCTTTGTCAAATTCTCAAAGAGCCTGAAACTGGGCTTGGACAACAAACATATCTATCTCCCTCCCGCCTGTAAAAAACCAAAACCAAAAACAAACAAAAACCCCTCCTTCCTGAGCTGCTTTGCCTATTTGTAGGATGTCTGTTACTTTTGCTTGTTACATTCGCGTTTCCAAGCGCCACCGCGATTGGTGAGGTCTCCTAAACTGCCTGGGGCGGGGATAGAGATCCCAGGGTTAAGATTTCGGCCGCGCTAGGACCAAGTGGAAGGAGCGTCCCAGCCCCGCTCCAGAGCAGGGCGGGCTAGCCAATCAGAAGCCGCCTTTGCACAGCCAGATGCCAATCGTGCCCGCCCTTGCTGCGTGCAGTACGGGTTATTTAAAGGTGTGCGCTGGCGCCAAACAGTCGTGGTCCTTGGGTCTGTCTGGGTTCGTGGGTCGCTACGGACATGGCTAGCCACATCGTGCTTTACAACGGCGCCAAAATGCCCATCGTTGGCCTAGGAACCTGGAAGGTAGGTTTGGCGGAGATAGCGTCTTGCTGCTCTCTTCGGTTTCCATACAGTTTGGGGCAGGGAGGGACCTGGAGTGACTCTCCGCCTGGACGTCCGGCCTCCAAGGAGCCACACTTGGGCATTCCTGGCCGAGGTCTGGTTCTGGTCGATGTCGCGGGGTCCTGGGCGCCAAGATGGGCCGAGCAGGCGGGCTGGGGGAGGGGGCTGTTGGGAGGCCCACGGAAGGCCCCGGGAAGGCCGACTCTGGAAACAGTAGTTGGGTTTGGTCTCCATGGCACACTTTGAATCCGATCCCCACTGGAAAAATACGAAAAGGGACCGAAGGTTAGGTGGGCTTCCCGGATCCCCACCGCTCTGGCCCCGGGGTTGGAGAGCCGCTGGAGATGGATCTGGAAGACAAAGGGGGGCGGGGGGGGGCGGGGTGGCTTGGTGTGCTGGCACTCTCTCTTGGTGCATGCTCCTCTGTTTTTTTTCTCCAAATAGTTTGTTCTTAATCGGTTCCGTTTTCTCTAAGGGAATAAGCGTCTAAAGGTAAGCCCAGAGACTGCAGGTAATTAAATTAGGTGGCTCAAGTTTGCCCAGAACGCATCCATTTCCACGTCCCCAGATGCACAGCGCTGAGCCAAACCTGTGGCTGGGCGTGTCGCTTTGGGGTGTCGTGGGAACTCCACAGAGGATCTGTGCCCCGGCGGTTACCGCCTGCCTGTGGGAAACTGTTAGCAGACTTCAGTATTCAAACTGGCTCCAGAAACCTTATCACCACTTAAATCTCTTAACTCACAGCGTCCCCAAGAAGTGGGGAGGAATAAAATGGGTAGCCTGATTATCTGAGAATTAGGGGGCACAGAAGGTGGTTATTATGGGCCCAAGGGGAAAACCCAATATTTTTAAGCCACTTATAAGGTCAGTTCAGGTACTATATACTACGTCCCACAGCTGTGACACATGTTTTCCCAGGAGCTTTGACAGTGGGCCTGGGCGTTGGTATGTACAGACAGATGGGGGTGGGGCGGAGAAAGAGGATTGATTTGCACCCCTGCAGGGCTTTGAAATAGAACAGAGGGTGGTGCTTACCTGTACCCTAAAACCCGAAGTTGAAAGTTGGTAAATACAAAGTGAATAAGAAAAGGGTCCTAGAGTTGCCTCATGTGGAAAATATTTCATGGCCAAAGTAGTCGGAATGTTAGTTATTCTGTATTCCCTTCAGAAATTTAATGGTGGCCCTCAGGGTGTAATTGGATTATGGCCATGACACTGAGTTAAATTCCATCAGTGGCAGGTAATTCTCTCGGAATGGGCGTGAAAAGGTGTGTTCTTGGCAATGCCAACTTACAGTTTCTATCAGAATGACGGAGCCCACCGGCACACACACAGAACTGTAACCAGAGCTCTGTGGAGCAATCCTTAGCCTTACCAAGTGGGGTGTGTTTTGAACTTTTTGTGTTCCCTGTTTTCAGAAAGCGTGGTCTTGATCTTAGGCCCCTCATTTGAAAGTCACTACTGTTGGGTAAATAAGGACTTTTCATCATCCACCTGAGCACGTAACACCCTGCAAAGCTGTGTATTTATTTAAAATAGTACAAAATCCGTGTAACTAATTTCTGCAGGTGAAGTTCATTGAGGGCTAGGGTAGTTGTTTGCCTTGTTCTCTTGTATTCCCAGCACTTCTCACAGTGCCTGGTAAATAGCAGGTACTCAAAGGCTAGATGTTGCATTGGAGGGGAGAAAAAAGTAAAATAACTTCAGATTTTGGGGGGTCGAGAGGTGAGGTCTGTCCTGAATTGTGTGGTGTCATGATGAGGGTGGGCTCCGTGGAACAGATGGTGGAAGTGTGGGGCTCCTGCACAGATGCTGGACAAGAGACAGGGCAGCCTCAATACCATTCACTTATCTCTGTGAGGATCGTGGGAGACTGCGAGTGGGCGCAGCTCCTTGTTCCCATGTGTCTTCATGTCCTGGGGACTGTGTTGTGCCGTTCAGACTGTTCTCCGAGTCTGAGCTTTTCTGGTTCCAAGGACCAGGCTAGCCAACGTAAACCGAAGCAGAAGCAGACAAAAAGAAAAAAAAGTTTGTTTGAAGTGGCGGTTCATTGACTGTAGCATGGCCTCTGGTGTACCAGATTCAGGGGTGTAAGTGTGACCCTCACCTGTTCCTCAGTTCCACTTCCCTCCAGCGGCGGCAGCTCCTGGCTCATCTCCCAGCAGAAGGAGATGGTGTTGGTGCCAACTTAAGGCCAAAGATGGACTCCTGTGGACCTGGCTGGGGTCATGTCTCTGCACCGACAGCAGTCACTGGCAGATACCAGGCCTGAGAAATGTGCCCACCCTCTGCCCGGGCGGGGGCTCCTAAGGAGCTAGGCGGGCACAGTACAGGGCTCTGCAGAGAAAGTCAGGGTTCCATTAAGTCTGAAGAAAGCCAAAGGCATGCTGGGCAGTTTCCCCCACCTGGGCCCCTCGCTTGTTGTCTTTCTTGGGAAGGGGCGTGCCCTGCCCTCACTGCTCACATCAGCAACAGTCGTGTCTAGTGTGCTACAGAGAAGCTGAGGTAGTTTAAATGTCGACTGCTCTGCTCCTTCAGCCACGCAGGGCAGGGAAGGCCACGGGTACAGCTTCATAGGTCCTCGAGGAAAGAGGAGATTGCCAGATCACCTGAAGTTATTCCTTGGTCTGACACCTGAGTTAGCATCGCCACCCCGCCTCCCTGCTCCCTCCACGGTGGCCGAGCTTGCTCAGGGCACTGTCAGGTCACACTCTGATTCCCACGGCTCCCTGTCCTGCCCCCATCGCCTCTTAACTCACAGCGCCTGTTCCTGACAGCTGATACCCAGAGAGCAGATGTCCGCAGCTGTGGACGACCCTGGGGAGTTTTCCTTTCCGTCCTTTCCTACCCCAGCTCCTCAGAGGAATGCGTGCTGCTGTGGTCTATAGGACGCAGCACACACGTTTACTTGTTCCCTCTCTGGTCTGAGCAGGGGGTGGAGGGAGGGTCTGCAGCCAATCTGGGCGGAGCTCGATGGCCCTGTGGACACTCCTTCCTCCTCGACTGCCAGCTCCCCACACCTGTGCCCATCACTCCGAGGGTTTGGGCGCAGCCAGCCAGCTTCTTTGTAACTGTGACTACAAACCACATGGTGCTTTTCCAAGTTTCTGGTGGAGTGAGAATCGACACCCAGGTCTTTGAATCTGTATCAGTAGTATTCTGGACTTTGTGATAATCTCCCAGAACTGCTCTTAAAAACAAAGGATTCCCAACATCCGCATCCGTGCACACGGAGAGAGGAAGGAAAGCACAGGTGTTTACTGGACTGGAACCAAGTGGGAACTGGATAAACATATGCAGCGGTTTTTGAAACATTCTGGGCTGCTGGAAGGAAATGGCATCCCTTACTGTCTTGGGACCCTAATAGCTTCAGATAGTGGGGCGTTTTATACAGTGGTATGTAAATCAACCGATGTGAAGAACAAGGATGTGAACGTCTTTGCACACTTTTTTAAGGTGATCTGTGCTGCTTTTAAGTTATCAGGTGGCCCTGAAATGAGTCAGTGTGGCGTTTCAGCTCCTTCTGCCTGAGGGCAAAGAGTTGGGCTGAGCAGGAGCTGGTGCTCCAGTGCGGAGCAGCAGGGTCCCTCTGTCCTCCTTCCTGAGTTGTGGGCAAACGCCATCTTCTGTTTCATTGGAGATTTTAACCCCACGCCTTCTGTTCCTTTCAGTCCCCTCCAGGCAAAGTGACGGAAGCAGTGAAGGTGGCGATTGGCCTCGGGTACCGCCACATCGACTGTGCCCACGTGTACCAGAATGAGAATGAGGTAGGCGTGGCCATCCAAGAGAAGATCAAGGAGCAGGTGGTGAAGCGTGAAGACCTCTTCATCGTCAGCAAGGTGCGGCTCTTGGGGGCCTGGGGTGGAGGGTTCTCGGTCACGGTTGTTCGATGGCGGCACCAGCTTGGGAGCTGAGGCCGCACTCTGGGGTCTCTTCATGTGACTGTAGTTACCACTGCTGGCTGGAGGCCATGGAGTGGGGGGGGTCACTTCAGGGCGCACCCGTCCATGGCTGTCTGTTGGATGGTCATTCCACCTGGACCCTTTGCTGAAGAGGCTGAGGGCAGGGGCTGGGTTGGTTTCTTTCCAGGACTTACCTTGAGGGTGGGACTTGGTTCCCAGCTAAGAGTAGATCTCCACTGCTGGCCACCGCCTTTGACCTGGAGGCTGTGGTGCCCAGAGAACACGTGGTGGAGGGTCTCTTGGGGAAAATAGCCCTGAGAACTCATGTGCAGGACCCAGGGCTGGTGCTGGCCTTTAGTTTGGTCCTTCTGAGAGGTATGTTTGACCTGATTGTCCCACGTTCCTTCGGGAAGTTAGGACCCCCACTGTGAGGTGGCGCCTCCTTCACCACCATGTCCAGTGTCATGGTGACGTGGGTGGGCAGTGAGAGGGAAGTGTGTCCTCTGGCGTCAGGCTGTCTGGCACCCAGCGGGGAAACAGCTTCCCGAGTGGCAGTGATAAGCTGTGGTCTCCCGCTGCCTTCAGCTGTGGTCCACGTACCACGAGAAACACCTGGTGAAAGGAGCTTGCCAGAAGACACTCAGCGACCTGAAGCTGGACTACCTGGACCTCTACCTTATTCACTGGCCCATCAGTTTCAAGGTATGGGGCGCAGGGCTTGGGCGTGACCTGAGGCACGTAGGGCCCCCCTTGCTGGCGGGTGATGAGTGGGCACACACTCCGTGTGGTGTTACTGCTTGCCGCGCAGTCCCCAGGCCAGTGGCAGGGACCTCACCCCACCACTTGTCTCGGCCCCCCACGCCGCCCCGGCTTCTGAGTCCAAACCCCAGTGACTCAGCTGCACGCACTGGAGTTTGAGGAACCTGCACTGGGTCAGCTGCTGAGTGCACAATGTACAACCTTGGGACAGCAAATGTGGCTCCAGTGACACTGCCGCCCTTGGCTACAGGTGTCAGCAGTTATCTCCACTCTGCCTGGAGGCACGCACACACACATACACACTCCTGCCCTGCACCTCTGTGTGTGTGTGTGTATGTTCCCTCATTCCACATGCGTGCCGCATCCTGCGGAGGCCTGGCGCACACTCCCGGGCGGTGTCACTCTGCACTGCAGGAATCTTGCGTCCCTACGTTCTTTGCCTCCATTCCAGCTGTGGGCTCAGTGCTCTGCTTTGTCAGCCGGGTGGGAAGTGTGCGTTGGGCCCTACAGTGGTGTTTTGTTGCGCTGTGTGGTATCAGGGCCTGACTAATACCTTGTGTATCCTTGTGAGAAGACAGCAAGGCCTGGTGAGGCAATGGCCCTGTAGGCTGGTGACCCAGCCAGGACAAGGGCCCCACAGTCCTGGCCCGAGTCCTTCCTCCGTCCACACGCTGCCGTCGGTAGCAGGTTTGTCGTGCTGACTGAGAATGAGTCATTTCCATCTGACGGTCAGCGGAGACCCCTCTTTCCGAACACGTGTGGGACTTCAGCCATTGTCTGCCTGTTCCCTTTTCCCACCAGCCCAGATTTACCCTAGATTATCTTCCAAAAACTTAGCCAGCTCTTGTAGTTTAGAGTATTTTAAAAACCTGGCTTTTAAAGACGCAGGCCCCCAGCCCAGCTGTGAAGGGCCCTTACTGATCACTGGCGTTTGATTGCAATGACAGCCTGGGAGCGACCTTTTCCCGTTGGATTCGAAAGGCAGTGTGATTCCCTCCGACGCTGACTTTTTGGACACGTGGGAGGTAAGGCCGTCCCTGACGTGGCTGCCGCCTTCTTCCGTGCCAGTTCCCGGGGGTCCTAGTGAGGCGGCAGGTGTGAGTTCTGCCGCTTCCTGCACTGCATGTTGTTGTTCTGCTACTGCGTTTTTTGTTTTTGTTTTTTTTAATCCTCACCCGAGGACGTGCTTGTTGTTTATAGAGAGAGGGGAAGGGAGGGAGAGCAAGAGGGAGACAGACGTCGGTGTGAGAGAGACACATTGATTGGTTGCCTTTCGTATATGCCCTGACCAGGAATGGAACCCACGACCTCTGGGTTTACTGGACGATGCTCCAACCAACTGAGCCACGCTGGCCAGGGCTTTGCCACCATTTTTGCTCTCCCTGTCGGTTTAAGCCAGCCTGGCATCTGTCTTTGTGTCTCTGGCTTCTCAAAGGTCTGGCTCTGGGCCTGGAGACTCAGGGTGGGGCTGATGCAGAGATCTCCCGACCCTGTCCTGGGGGGCCCTGGTCAGGTGTGAGTGAGCAGGCCCTCTCTTGTCTTCAGGCCATGGAAGAGCTGGTGGATGAAGGGCTGGTAAAAGCTATCGGCATCTCCAACTTCAACCACCTCCAGATCGAGAAGCTCTTAAACAAACCTGGCTTAAAATACAAGCCAGCGGTTAACCAGGTACGCATCCAGCAGGGAAGCTGGTGGGCACAACAGGCACTTGGCACTCCCCGATTCCGGCAGGTACTTCTTGTTCACGTCCCCCGGGGGTAGCCAGGGGCCAGGTCCTGGGCACTGGTGGCGTCCTCCGTCGGGATTCAGCAGGACAGTGGCACATCTGGGAGCACAGCTTGTGGGAGAGGAGGGTTTGAGCCTGGCTTGTGAGGGCTTGGGTCTCACAGCAGCCTGCAGATGTTGAGACCCTCAGGCCTGTCACGGGTGACAAGTGGCCAAAGGCAGAAAAACCCAAGGGCCCACAGCCACGGTTCATTGGTGCCAAGGTTCATTGGTGCCAAGGTTATTCTTGTTCACGTCAAAGACGCTAGCTGGGGGATGTAGCTGCCGTCACGGCTTATCTGGGAGATAGGACGCTGGTCACACATGGTGTCCTGTCTGGCGGGGGCTGGGATGTGGCACAGGGAGCCTGGCCCTGCGTGCTGTTGTCGCCATGCCCTGAGCTACAGCAGCCTCCCGTTCGCACCTGCAGATCGAGTGCCACCCATACCTCACCCAGGAGAAGCTCATCCAGTACTGCAACTCCAAGGGCATCGTGGTGACCGCCTACAGCCCCCTGGGCTCTCCGGACAGGCCCTGGTGAGTTGCCACGGACCACACTTTCTGCCAGTTGGGGAAGATTAGAAATGGCCAAAGAGAAGAAAACTTCAGTGTCAAGGAAAGTGGCTCCAGGGCTAGTTTGCAGACCTTCCCACGAGCCTCATTGTTGGGTTTCCTGGTTGGTGTTGCTGGTGGGAAGAGGCTTGCTCTTTTCGAGGAGGGTTGGGGGTTCACAACCAAGCCTCAAATTGGGAGGAGATAGGCAGGCTGCCCTCAGAGGGGGATGGAGTTAGGGTTGGGGCACCAGCTCTACTGAGTGGCAGTGCCTAGTTGCTCACATGGGCCCTCTTTCTGCCTCCAGGGCCAAGCCTGAGGACCCTTCCCTGCTGGAGGATCCCAGGATCAAAGCCATAGCTGACAAGTACAATAAAACCACAGCCCAGGTACGGCCACTTCTAGGCGCTTCTGACTGTCCCCAGAACTACGTTCAGGGTAGTCCCAGTGAGCCAGGAGGGGGAGGTGATTGAGCCCTGTCCAGCTCTCCTGGAAGTGTGGCCTGGGGTGCTGGGGTGTGTAGTAGACAGGACACATAGTGGGGAGTTAAAATACCGCCGTGTGGCCTGGGACAGTGCCTGCCTGCCACCCTCCTGGGCTGCTCCTTGGGTGAAGGCGAGTCTCTGTGCTCCTAGCAGAGCTCTCGTTGTCAGCTGCATGGACACGCCGTCGGCCTCCTAGCAGCAGCAGGAGTGCCTGGTCTGTGGGCTGTCTCCTCTTGGGCAGGATGCCTGAGAGACACTGAAGTGTGTGTGGTGTGGCGGCTGGGCGCAGGGCTCGGGGGTCAGATCTTGAAAGTTACCCTCCCTGCCGCTGGGCGAGAGCCTGATGTCTCTGAGCCTTGCCTTTCTCACAGGAAGTTCTGGAATTTCCTGCTTCCAGTTACGGAGACAGGAGATTCAGTGGGGTGATGGCGTAGGGTTCTTGGTGTGCTCACATACTTGGCACGTCTGCTCACAGGTTCTGATCCGGTTCCCCATGCAGAGGAACTTGGTCGTGATCCCCAAGTCCGTGACACCAGAACGCATTGCCGAGAACTTCCAGGTGAGGTACCAGCTGGCTGCCCTGGTTTTGCTCAGGGGAGAAGGATGGGGGTGGGGTGGATAGGACGCTTCCTAGGGTCTCGTCCTGTCCCTGCCGTGTTGTGTGGGGGCCCTCACTCTCTGTCCCATCTTGGTCAGGGAGCCACCCTCAGCAGGCAGCAGGGAGCACGCCTTCGACTCGGGACAGTGGCTCTTCCTTGGTGGATGCACTGGTTTGGGGTGTGCCCCATGCCTCAGTTTACCCCCTGTGTGTGCACACTCCTGCTGAGGCTCCTCAGTGACTCGGTGTTGGCCCTAAGAAATGTGCGTGAGTGACGCTGGGTTTGCAGCAGGACTTCGCTAGGTACCTCAGCTTCCCCAATGGTAAAATGACAATTTCGAGCGTTGTCATGCAGATTAAAACCATACGTCACAGGGTTTCACAGACCATGCTTGGCACCCTAGTAAGCGCCCAGGAACGCTGCTGTGCAGCTGATGAGACCGTGGTCTGCGAAGTCCCTACATGCCGGCCATTCCTGCCCTCCCCTGCTGGCAAGACCTTGTTGCACGGTGGGCGGAGCAGCAGGGCTGGTGTCAGGGCACCCGGAAGTGTCTTTGTGGGCCCTGGGGGCACCCCCCAAGCAGATCGGCCTGGCATCACACCCTCCCCGCCCCTCACACTGCTGACGCGGGTCTGGGGGAGCAGAGCCGCTTAGGGAAAGGCTTGCATCTGCGCTCCCCGAGCATAGCGGCTCCACCGAAGGCCACGCAGTCCTTGCCCCGCTTTGGTCTCCAGCAGCTGTTTGCACAGGGAACAGCTGGTTTTGCGAGTTCACTGGCCACAGGCTGTGGCTGTGACCCATGCTATTGGTCACCTGGAAGACTGGGGGCCGGGTCTGGGGAGGGGAGAGGAGCTTATTGGTGGTGGGGGAGAACGTTCTCCTTCCCTCAGATGTTCCGACTGTTGGAGATAAAGCAGTGAAATAGTGACCACTGGGAAACACGTGCTAGAGGTGGATCCTTTTGTTTCGTGTGTGGGGTTCTTTTAAGACGTTAGGAAAGAATAATTTTGAAATGACTAATGTAGAGGTGACATTCTACTTGCACCTCTAAGGGTGTAGTTCTTGCACAGTTTTGCACAGTTGTAATCACAGAGCCTGCAGCAGGCTTTCTTGCATGTTCTGTGACCCTGCCAGATGCTGAGGGTGCTCTGTGTGGCCGGCCCTCGTGGTCTCACTGGGTGCCGCTCAGGGCCTTCCTGCTGGCCTCTGTGCTGGCCACATCTCCCCGTGCCCATGGTCTTCACGTAGACGGTCCTCCCCCTACGCCGTCTCACTCTCACTGTCCAAACCTTAGTTGGCATCCGGGGCCCACCTCAGACCCTTTGGCTGCGGCCTTCAGTTCCCCGGCCCGGCTTCACGCCAGACCCTCTGAGTGCCCCTCACACTCCGTGCGGGACAGCTGCGGTGCTCCCTTTGCCTCCTCATGAACTAAGACAGACACGCCTGCCCGTCCTTGTGTTCCCTGGTGCCGAGCACAGCTGAAGTGCCCGGTAATGGCTTGGAGCGAACTAAATGGAGTAAAAAGTACGATTTTGCTGGGAGGCTCTAGAAGGGAAGGACTGTTTCTGGTGTCTCAGGTGGCACCGAGCCGAAGCCTGGGCCTCCTCTGGGCAGTCGCTGCACCGTCTCTGAGTTCAGTCTCCCTTCCTCCCATCCCCACTCAGGCGGCCTCTCGGCGGCGGCCCGCACAGAGCTGCTGGGTGCCTCGTGTTTGCACTTAGTGCTCATTGGACGCCTCTTCTTCCTAGGTCTTCGACTTCGAGCTGAGCAGTGAGGACATGGCCACCTTACTCAGCTACAACAGGAACTGGAGGGTCTGTGCCTTGGTGAGGTGAGTGGGCCTGGGTGAGCATCGGGTGCTGCAGCGCGAAGGCCTGAGTCCCGAAGGCCCCGGGAGCAAGTCCTGCTCTCGGCCATTCTTACTTGTGTTCTCAGACGTGAGCAGCCAGGAATGGTTCGTCCTGTGTCAGCCGAGCCACACCCAGCCCCGGGGAAGATGCCAGGGCATCTGCTCTAGTATCTGCTCGTTCCCGGCCAGGTGCATGGTTGGCCTGACCTGCAGTAACCTCATATTTTAGCGTTTAATTCCCAAATCTTTCTGTAGATGAAAACCAGAGGCTCCTGGGTGGCTCCTGTCCCACTTTCACGGGAGAACATGTCCATGACTCTGATGATGACTGTAATGAAAGGGGCTTAGTAGGTAGCATGGTGCTCGGGGCCCGAGATCACTGCTGTTCTGGCACCGACAATGGACTCCGAGAAAGTCACTCTGCCCCTCTGACTGGCAGAGCCGCCCGCGGCCTCTCCTGTTGCACCTTTGCTGGCTCCTTGTGTTCCTTCTGCCTTGTAGTTGGAACCTGAGGCAGGCGATAAGGAAAGCCGTTGATTTTCTTCTCCTGCCTGTGCAGCAGCTCAAGTTCAAGGCTCATTCTCTGCTTTCGGGAAGAAACGTCCTATCTTCCAGGGGAGACGAAGAATCCCCTCTCTCGCTGTTTTTATCATCTGCTCTCTCTCCCGGTTTCTGCTCTGTCTCCTTGCTCGTTAGTTACTCTTCCAAGCAAAACGTGGACCCTCCCTGAGACAGGGCGGGCGCTGGCTTTCTCTTCTTAGCCTCGGGGCTCTCCCCATCCCGCTCAGAGTTTAACCGGCCGGTGGCATTCACCACCGCCCCAGGCACACAGCCGCTAGCTGTGTCCCTTGGACGGTAATGCCTGTTGTTACGTGTGAACGTGTTTGTGGGCAGGTTGTCGTCTGTCATACCAGGGCCTCGGATGCAAATGAGGCCACAGAGTTTATCGCTGGCAGCCCCAAGCCAGGGCCCACTCTGATGTCCCCGTGTGTGTTACTGATGTTGGGCTTTTTGACACTCAAACTGATTTTGGATCTCGTGGGCGAGGGAGAGAAGTGACTCTTCCGCCGAGTTGCATCCATTCTGCTTTGAGAATCTCCGCATTATGTGTTCGGTTCCCTTTCCAGTGCTCACGTGATTATTGAAGCTCTTGGGGCTGGCGGACCACAGGGCTTTTCTTTATGCATAGACATCCTCTGCTGTGCAGCGTGGTTTTGGAAACCCCTATCACATGATTCTGTGGGGTGCCAGTGTTCGGTGGGGGTGTTGGGGCTTCAGTGGGGAGGGAGAGGCTGTCTCCAACATTTCCGGGTCACGCAGGAAGCTTTTTGGAACTGTACACACACGTGCACATTACCTGTTTGGCAGAGGTACTCAGCCTCTGTTGCTAATGATGTGTGGTATTTATATACCTCAGGTTTGATGAGATGCAAAAAACAAACAAAAAAACGGACCGTGGGGAACTTTTTGAGTGGTTCTGAATTTTTGAATAAGAGTTAAATGCCCCAACCTGGGTTCACCCTGGGCCCCTCACACCCTGCCTAGCCAGTTTTTCCAACACTGTTGC